>JAYJLX010028770.1:2708-16780 GCA_036873525.1 Chalinula nematifera | reverse complement strand
CAGGCTGCTTACCTTCTGGTGATCTTGGTAAACTCCTCTGTCTGTAAAACAGCATGTAAGCACTCTCTTTGCCCTGGAACATTTTCTTAATGGAGTCGGTAGCGATGGAGGACACACGAGAGTCATTAAACTCGAACCAACATTGTCCCATGACAGGAGGGGGAGGGAGTGGGGGAGGGTCACTGCTATGAAAAGAACAATAAAAAAAAAATAAAAGCAATATCACATGTTTGTAGTCTGATATCCATTACGTAAATCAGCTTTACTAAAAATGCTTTCATCTATCTTCCCACCCTGGCCAACCTATCTCTCCCCCCTCCACCTCACCCCCCTCATCCCCCCTCACCCCCCCTCCCTCCCTCCCTCTTCCAAGTCCAAAGAGTCATCCATTGCTTTTTCACCATGTGTGTGTGTAATTATATGTGGTTATAAGATGATGCTAGTCCACACCTTTCATGGGCTTGGGGAACAGCCTCATCTTCTTTCATGGTGATTTCATTTTCAAGAGGTGTGGATTCACATTCCTTTGATCTCTCTTTGCCATCCAACAGTGCAGTGTCACCAATAGTAGTAGAAGAGGAAACCTTCAATTCAATTTTACTGCCACTGGGATCCAAACTAAAGGCCTCAGAATGATTGCTAAGAAACTATGTTAAAGGAATAAATATATAGCAAGATGAAAGAAAGAGAAAGAGCGGGAGAGACAGAGGGGAGAAGATTACCTTCTTAATAGGTCCATATTGCTGCTTGAACCGTTTATTCCAAGTTACTCCTGTCTGATCTTGAAGATGCTAGTAATTTAGAGTAATTGGTAAGCACTGTGTAACACACCACACAACCCATAATCGAATTAATAACAGTTGTTGTTACCTTACACAATGCATTGACGGTAGATGTACCACCTGCTTGCCTAAGGAGTGCTTTGAGTAATTCCAGTGGATGGCTGTACTCCAGTGGGTCTGTTGTCTCTTCACTTAGCTTATTTCCAACAGAAATAGGCTCGACATCCTATCAACAAACGGGAACTGGAATAAAACGCCCACACTTACATGTACACCAGACATAGAACTATAGAAATAGGCTTTGACATCACAGTATTGGAACTAAACTACCCACACACAGTACCATTAGTGGATAACCACACCCTTTATCATTACTACATCCATTCCCTGTTATGGTTTGAATCCAAATTGATATACTTTTGTCCACAATAAGCCAATGCTATGGTACAGTAATTATCCCCATTACAGGAACTATGGTATATCCATAATGGGTAATTGGGGTAAATGATTTCAATTGTAACAGTGGCTTCTGTGTGAAATTGAATTGGAACACTTAGTGGTGCAGCTAGTATTAATTAAAAGAAGTCCTTGTTAAAGGATATATCTCTATGTAAAGGATAACCTACACCTCAACTAAGGGACAAGGGTAACACTATAGCACTGTAGTATACCACATTATTCAACCATTCCATCAGGCTTAACCTCTTTATAAAGATAGTATACATGTATTATTCAATCCATCCAAAGGACACCTCTTTATAAAGGACACTTTAATTAGTCACAAGGGTATCATTTGAAAAGGAAGTTCCCCAATGAGTGCGATACTACTATAGCAACCTTTTCATATACTCACTGGATGCGTCCATGTGCCTAGTCCATCAATATCTCTAATGTATGCCGTGTAGTGGCCAGAGTGGGTACTGCCGCTGTGGATAACAAGAGAATACAGATCATACACTAGGTCATCAGTAGAGGGAGGGGTGGTGTCGATCGAAGGGGGTGTGGTCGCCGTAATGGAGTACGGAGACATGTCAATGGTCAAAGGGAACTGGAAACGACTAGTGTCCTACAGGGGGAGGGGAGGGGGAGGGGAGTTGATATTCTGGAACAGTATAACAAGGTAGGTTTGAGCTATGTATAAACCTTGTATCTTTCTCCTTTGTTATAGTCATATAGAAACCGTAGCAAAGCAAAAGTGAGAATAGGAGGGAGACTACGAAACCTGCATTGCTATAAAATAGGGAAACGCCTATAAACAAACTTGGCTACACCTAGCATTTAGTATTAGTAAAGGCCACGCCCAATCTTGTGAACCAATTAAACTTTAAATTACATATAAACAATACGAGATCCTTACCCGTTCTGCATCTACCAATCCTTGGCATTTCTCACAACAATACTGGTTAGGACCTTCCAATCTCTCCGTCTCACAGAAGGCTTCCTTGAGTGCTCGTTCCAAATTAGGTCTACCAGATAGAGGAACAGGGATATCCAGGAAATCCTCCTCTCGCTCACTGACTTTACCACACTTGCTACAAATAATCTATGAAAGAAAAGACTACAAATAAAATCATTAACTCAGTTGATGTTTAAATAGGAACTTTGCTTATTAAAATTCATTGACAGCCCTAGGTAATAAGTTACATACTAATAGAATATTTATATTATACATAGCAAACTATGAACTCTTTAAAATTAATGTGCTTTCAATTTTACGAATTTAGTAAGCAAGTTTAATTAACAATTATGCAAAATTAAATTTAACTTGTTACATTTTCCTCAATTCGTTAAATTAAAAGCAAAGTTAAATATACCACGTATAAGGCATAGATATGCGTGGGCGTTGATAATTAATTTTAGATGAATTTTAATGAGGAAAAGTCCACTATAAAGTGATGTTAACTGATGTTATTCACCTGTTGAACTGTAGTACCGTGAAACAGGTTATGAACCACATGATGACCCGAGGTACCGATAAGAGATGATTCTATTGCATCAAATAATATTCTATTCAATTCCTGAACATCGTGCTGCTGGAGTTCCTAAAATATGTATCAAACAATTCATTCACAGAGGAATAGCCACTTTATAATGGGGATATGTCCTGTAGTACCACACAATGTTCCAAAATGTCTTAGGAATATGTACATCTGCTAATCCATAGTCCTATGTACATGTGCTGATTCTAATGTCCTACTGACAATGTACTAATAATGCATACCACCACTACATAGGATTGAAATGGGAAATTGTTCTCATGTAATTACTATGGTTAATATAGGTTTTCGGACCAAAACGCCCTGTACTGTTCCTTTATTATAATTTTTTTATGCTTCTATTAAAGTTAAACTTGTTCTCTACATTTCCCAACCCTCCTAAATTCAATCCACAAGTCAGTAAAACTGTAACAATGTTTGTAGTGTAGAAAGACACGTGGACGGACATGCATACTTCATTGTTCTTCCACCCAAAACTGTCAATCAACCCCTCCACGCCAACCGAGCTCTGGTTCAGAAGTAGAATACGAGCAAATAGGTTCTGTAGTTGAACAGGTATGGCACGAATCTGGAATCAGAAATTTTTAATTATTTGAAGGTTAGAACCACTGCATGCTAATGCAAAACTGACTTGATGACCACTCCCACCAACCAGACCCAATTCCTCCTCAGTAAGAGAGAAAAGTGCCTCTGCAGAAAAACAATTGATTGATTAAACTCGACAGTATATATGCTTTTATAGCACACCTCTTAATTCGGGTGTGTAGGTCATGGTTTGTAATAAGGCGTTCATGTAGCAAGTTGCTCCTAAATTGCTGAGTCCGCAAAGTTTTACACCACTTCGTGGTGAACTGGGACTCGGAATTCCCTTCTTTTGTGTTCCAGTCTGAACATCAGTACCGAAAGATGACTCTTCTTCTTCAAACAGCCCTCCAAACATGCCTAATTCTTCTTTTCTAGAACAGGAGAGTACGGGCACCATTAATTATGACCACGCCCATAAACTAGTAATATATATGGGGGTGTGTCTTGTTTTTATTAAAAGTTATTATGTTTAATAATAAAATCATGGAGAAGGGGATTTTTTTTTCATGGGACTTTTCTATATGTACAAGAGTGAACAGTAATAATACATTAATTATTAATCTCTTTCTTTACACACAATATACTCTGTGCCAGGCTGTGGTCGGTCTCCTTGGGTTTGTGCTGTAGTTTGTAGTAGACGGTTTCGTCTTCGTACGCTGTGTAAACTTACACAAAGAAATTGACTGGTTTTTCTCACAACTGTTGATCACTGAAAGCGTCTTTTTTTTTATAGCTACAACTCATTTTCATCTCCCTTTATTCCTCCTGCGTATTCGGTTGAACGATGACTCTACAGGCTGGTTACGAACCTTTGCTGAAATCAATCAGTGACGGGGATTTGGGCACTCTGAAGCACCTCATGAACACGGGACAATACTCAGTCAACGAAGAGGTGCGCTACTACTCGGAAGACGACAAGAACTACATCATAACCCCTCTGTATTGGGCGGTGAAGCTCAACCAAAAAGAAGTGTGTGGCTACCTACTGAAACATGGCGCTGACCCTTACAGGCACATGGTCTACGAGTTTTATCCGCTTCATGAGGCTTGTAACAGTGGTAACTGCGGTGTTGTGCAAGAATTCATAAAGAACAACTGTAACCTCGACAAGAAGAACTGTGATGGTGACACACCTCTCCATATAGCTTGCCTAAGGGGTCACACTGAATGCATAAAACTGTTGCTATCTGCCGGCGCTTCCCGCTCTGAGAAAAACAATAAAGGTCAAACGGCACTGCAGGTTGCTCAATTTGAACACCAAAAGGATCTCTATGAATTGTTCAACACAGGTATGCACAACTACACGCATGGTATATATGTATGTATGTATGTATGTCGAGATGCATGTATTGTGTGTGTATATATGTATGTGTATGTATATGTGTGAATTGATGTACTAATTAATGTCGTTGAGCAATGTAGCAGGACTCGTTGACGAAGGATTTAATTTGACGAATTTAGATAAACATTCAAATCTAATAACTGTCCATTTAATTATTAAACACATGCTTGCATCACAATAACTAATTTGTCAAGTTATTAAACTCATAAATCAAAAAAAATATGTCGTATTTTCTACTGACAATTCCCGCTACAAAGTATGTGGTATGTGTGTAAAGAGTGTTTTATTTATAAAGCAAAGCTGCTCACTTTCCACAAAGCAAATATTTTTCTTTGTCTCTCTTTCCTACTAACGTAACATGATCATGTTTGTTATCGTGCTTTGAGATAGTATTTCAATCTTAGCTTCCCTCCCTCCTCCCCCCTCTCTCTTCCTTTCCCTTTCTGTTTTTTTTTTCTTTTTTTCTTGCTTGGCCCTTTTAGTACAAGTAATCTATTCCAATCAATATTCAACAGTTATTTAATATCCTTGTTGATTTCCCTTTGCTTGGACTATCTTGAATGCATGCTTGGCTATTCCTTAATGATCTTAATTGCTCACTGCTTTTGACTTTCAGTACAATTAGTGACCCCTAGCTACCTGGCAAAGGCTAGCTATGAATTAAAAGTATTGCTCAATTTTTTTTGTTCAAATTAAAAAAAAAAAAATTAAAAAAAAATCAAAAAAAAAAAAAGTGGTGAAGTGCCACACCCCCTTTTTCAGTGGCAATATGCAAAATGTAGTGCGTGACAGGTTTATCTAGTATCAGTGGTTCCATCACAGCCCAGCCACCCCGAAATGTTACCATAGCAGATTATTATTATATTATCATTGTTGGGAAAAGAAAAAAAGAGGGCCACCTGATCCCATCCCTGACTGGTCTCACAATAATTGTGGTGAAAGCAGCCATTTGAAACAGTTTCAATGTTTGAACGATCCATTGTTCTGAAGTGGTGTCAGGTTGTTCAGTGTGTAAATCATTTTTACTAAAATGATTAAATTTATGCTCTCTCCTTTTCCCCCTTTCAATATGCCCCCCCTCCCTCCTTTCCTTAATTCTATTATAAACCCATTAGCTGTAGTAGAAGCAGCTGAGTCAACTTGACCTGCTGTTAATTCATGTAATTTTTTTTTGTGTATGTCTTACAGTTTTGCTTTGTTTCTTTGGGAATTTTTTTTTCCTGCTTAGGTTACAATTAAGATTACTAGTTTAGAAATTAAAACTAAAAAAAAAGCTTTGATTTTTCTTTTTTTGTCTCTTGTAATTCATATCTGCAGGTTGTGGGAAAGAGTGGGTTGGTTGTTAATGGGTTAAATATTACTAGCCACAAACTTTTGATACATGCACAATCCATGAGAGCCACAGAGGCTTGAATAGAGTAATTGGCAGTTATAATTGCTCTGTCAACAGTTACAATTTTGTTTGAATTACTGCTAGTGTATGTTATGTGGCCATGTCAGGCTCATGGGGAAAGTCCTTTTGGCCCAAAATGGCTTCTCCCGTGTAGTTATTATTATTATTCTTAACCTCGTTCGACAAGCTTATTCATTATACGGCGTATCGGGGGATTGTAAACGGGGAAATGTCTGTGGTGTTGGGTTATGTTAAGGTAGTATCATAAAGTAAACCATATATGTACATGTCCCACTGCATGCGAACAGTATAAGCATGAGATTGACTATAACGTGTAGGAAACCTTGATCATTCTTCGATAATTCGATGATTTTTTTTTTTTTTATGTTGTCTAAGTATCCCATGTAGAATCGACTATGAATATGCTTAATGAGGGGCATCACCCCATCACTGTAGCATGTGGTTTATAGCCTAGGCTGACCTTAGCTTGGTTCAATAATAATTATATATGCCTCTAAAATATATTGTTTTAAAAACAGATGCCTTTCAAATGTATTTAATAAAGCGGTTTTTTTTTTCTAGCTCTTTCTCTCTGTACTTTACATAAAATTATAGCTTGTCTTTATGACCAGAGATGTCTATATTATATGTTAAGGTGGTTTGGTTGTGTGATGTTTTATAACCAAGTTTACTGTTGATGGTCTAGTGTTTTGTATAACCTGTTTGAAGCTCTTAGTTCCCTTTCAATGTGTTCTTGTATATGGTTGACGTTTGTTAGTTCCAAATTATGCTTTTATTGAAACGAGACTGTTATGATATGTACTTAATTATGTGTACATAATTTATACTCGTTTTACCGGTTTGTGTTTTGGACACGACCAAAAATTTGATCAGCATGGCCATTATTGGAATTAGTGCTCGTGGGACTGATGGTACCAGCATGAGCCTTCTCTACAGTAATATATGGAATGGATGCACTTTATAATGGAAGGTATAAGGGAGAGTTGCTTGAGAGATTCTTATGAATACACAGGTGATCGGCCAATAGTAAATTCCCAGGTCTATCTTTAAAGTCACAGCTGGTACTATATTGATTATAATTCTTGATAAAGGTTGAGAAATAATACAGTTTTAAAGCTAATGTTGGGTTAAGCTAGCTGGGTTAAAAAACACCCCTTTTCTGTGAAGATATTGTTTGTTTGTGCTTTAGTCTGAATTGTCTCTCTCCTTTCTCCCCTAGAGATAAAAGAGCCAGTGAATGTCAAGTTTTGTAAATATTACATCAGTATACAATGACCATAGTTAACTTGGTTACTGCATTTTTTTTTATGCCCATATTTGGGCATACAGCTGTATTTGTGTTCGCTTGTTTAGGGAAGAAAGATTATGCTAATATTAAAACACTTCCCCCCTTCTCTACTGTATTTGATATACTGTGTATTAAGACTTGCAGCATCTTGCTTGATAAGGAATAGACAACAGTTTACATCCTGCTTGACTCTTTAGTTCAGTGTATGCGAGTCCGTCCATACTGTATTAGGGAGTACACACTATTCAATATACACCCGCTTTTGGGTTCGTGTTTGACTGTTTATGGAGGAAGTGACTGTATGGCAGACTTTAAAGCTGGTGTTGCTAGTGTTGCCTGCCAGGCTGTGTTTGCCCACGACTAATATTATTATTATTATTATTATTATTATTATTGTTATTAATTATCCTTACTCATTTGCAAGTCTGACATTTTGTAATATAGAAAGCAGACATTGGAAGAGGAGGCGACAACTCTGCCACATTGGTGATTAAATCTCCCTATAAAATAGCACAACCTCTTTGTCTGGTTTAACAGGAAATCATGAGAATATGGAAAGCTAGTGTAGGCAGACAGACTAGGCTTAGCGCTCACTGGTGTGTGTATGTGTGTGTTCTAGTTTACTAGGTGTTAATCTCCACTATGGTGGACTATAAAACCCCCACATCTAAACACTGGTATAACCCATAATATAGATATGTTTACACTGAGTGGAAAAGGACAAAGTGTCAAACTCTCCTCCCTCCCCCTTTCCTTTTGAAGTCTATATCCTTTGCTAGGAAGTATTATTGGGTACTGAGACAGCCCCCCCTCCCTCCCTTCCCCTTTTCGTTCAACTAGGGTATGGTAATATTAAATAGTACTGTTTGTTAAATGACGTTTGTAATTTACTTGCTGTTTGTCTTGTGTGGAGAAATAACAAAAAACAGTCGAGGGAATTTTCCCTCCCCTCCCCTACTAATGGGATTGCTGTTCGTTGTTGTTATTATTATTTATTTTTTTATTATTGTATTTTCTTTTATAGCAGGTTAAGTACACAACATTATTTGTACTGTCTTGTCAGGCAAATTTATAATTGATAAGAGAGAGAGAGAGTGTCGTTTGTGTTTGGTAATTCCCTTAAATTTGTTTAAGATACTTATCCCGGTCTGCAATTATAAACACCATTGTGCACTTGGGCATGCCATTCGTGTTGTAAACACATTTCTCACTTGCAATTACTTCTAAGTGTGATGATCTTGTTTCATTTCTGTAAAAAGAATAGTGATATATTCTTTAATATTATTGTGTAATAGCTTTCAATTGGTTTGCATGATAGTATCATGTGCTTGTCAGTGCAGTTCAGAGAATTATTGTGTAATTTATTGCTGAAAGCCAAAAAATAATCATGACTGCATGATGGTGCATCTCCCCCCCTTAAATCATTCAGCCTCCCCCTCCTTCCCCCCCCCCCTTTCTCCCTCCTGACCATGATCTTGCGTCTGAGATCATTACCAGTTTGCTAAACCATGGTTTCTCTATTTTATAAATGGGAATTAAATCACACTGTTATACTATATGGGGTGGTATTAGTTGTTGGTGTCAGAATGTCTGAGTGATTTTTTTCATGTGTAGTGTGGGGTAGTTTCCCCTCTTAGTATTGGCACCTGCCTACTTTTTCTTTAATTGAACTTTTTTCTTGCTTCTTTAATTAATTTATAGATTTATTGTTGTTATTTCCACTGTAGATACCGCCTGCTCTTCACTGACTAACGTTCTTAGGGGTTCCCATCCCGTGGCCCAGAGACCAAACAACCACACAATTGGCTCCAATGCAACAGTGAAGAGGAGTTTCTCACATCAGTGTCAAAAGCAGCCCCGCCCCTTGTCTTATCACTCAACCACGCAGGATTTTTATAGTAATAATGCAAATACGACGAATCAAAGAGTTAAGTCGTTGAGATCCGACGTGACACGAACTTACAGTTTCACTGGTGGAACTAGCAACTCGTCTCATCGTCGTAATGATTCGAATAGAAACAAAGAAATCCCTCTGTTGTCCCTGAAAGAACTAACTGCTCCGAATAGAAGGAGTCAACGTCCATCACTTTCGTATATGTCACACGATTCCCAACTAGTGTTACCCACTCAGAAACCCGTTCCCGATCCGCGCAGGACTCAGACTTGCCACGAGTTCCAAAACTTGCCTCATCTGAAATCGGACCAAAAGCAACTGAAGAAGTCGACCCCATCTCCCGAACCAGCTCTCACTCCTGACGATATTGAAGTTGATGCTATACATCCTCGAGCTCAGCCCAATAGCACCATAGCCGTGGGTACATCAGGGGGAGGAAGGGTTAGAGTGAATCACATGGTTCAATGTATAAACCCTGTTCTGAAGTCGCGTGATGTATCAACAGATGGCCCTGCAGGAGCTAGCAACGGTCCCCACTTGGTAACAGCCAATAGTACCATTACTACAGACATTCATAACGACTGTTTACTGAAGGTACTGTATTCGATACATCGAGAACTCGGTTTCTCAGACGATGATTATTCCGCGATCACCCCAATTACATCAGAGGATGCGTGCGGTAGTGTTAGTCGCTTACCACCGCCCTCACTGGGTAACCAGGAGCTAGAATACGTGTGGGGGTGTGACTACGACTTGGTCGAACCGCGACACCCTCTACGGGTCAGTCAAGACGAAACCATGGTTGACCACTTGGAAATGACATTCCACGTACAACTGGACGTTGGACAGGCATCTTCACAGAATAAAGACAAAGATTCCTTACTCAAGGTAAACACTTTAGCTGTGTGTATTAGTATGTACATTGTTAGTGTACACTCAGCGTATCCGTTGCAGTATACACTTAGTTGTACATACACTAAGCTATGTGTATAGTATATCCGTTTGTTCCAAGTATATTCTACTACTAATGAATACAGTAATTATGTACACATAACTAGGCTGCCTTGGGTTATTCCCCCTATCTAAGCATGTTGTATTACTGAAGAATTCGAGCTATTTCCTGATTGTATTAATAACTGCACTTGGTACCAAAAAAAGTGTTTTTCCCCTTTCGCATGCATTGCCATTTATGTTCATCAATGTATGAATAATATATTGTTGGTTAGTTGGTTAGATCATATGATTTACCAACCATTCCTTTCTCTCCCCCCTCTACTCCTCCTGCTTCCCTCTTTTAATTTCCTCCCCCCCTTATTTAGGTTCTCGTTGAATTATTAAATCTCGAAGACAAAGAGCAGCTTGATGACTACGTGAACCATAGAGTTTTATTGTGTAGAGAAGGCCAAATAATGTCCTCCATCCCTCCCCATCCTAACATAGTTAAACGGTTCCATCACTGTCTAGCAAATTCACGTCCGTTTGAGCGATTTACGCGTCATCTCTGCTCCAGTGACGGGGAACAGAACAGAAAACTCTCCCCCCAGTGTTCGCTAGTCTTTACCGATTATTTCCCAACCACTTTGAAAGATGTATTCGGTATGAGCCAGCAGCAGCAACATCTCCATCATCCATCCACAGTTCTTTCAGCTTCTACAGCCCTTTCATCCTCTCGTGGTTTCACCCAGCAGTCGTTCCTCATCAACATCTCACAGCTTCTATTAGCAATGATTCATCTGGATAGGCACAGTATAGTCCTTGGGCACATATCTGCTGCTAGGGTATTCATTGAAAACAGTCGTCTTTACTTTGGAGATTTTACATTTGCGTTCGATTTACTAGAGTGTGAAAATGACGAGACAAGTTTAAAGCAATGGTTGCTAATGGTACCAAAGGAGAATCTGTTGAAGTTTCCCCCGGAGTTGTGTCGGATGTTAGACTCATCAATTGATACTTCCTTGCAGGCAAAGTATCTGTCTAAATGTAATGTTTACTGTGCAGGTAAACTCTTCCGTGAGCTGTTTTCCTCAACACCACCGCTAGCAGGACCAGTGTCACCGGAACATAATTCGGATAGCTACGCAGTGCTTTCAGAATCTTCTCGGTATTTGCTAAGAAACCTGACTAGCATTGACTCCAGTGAACGTTTATCTGCATTTGACGCCGCATTATTCAGTCTGGCTTTACAATTTGGCCCTTTGTACGAGAAGTGTAACACAGTCGAGAGCTGTCAAGAGTGGTTGATGACTGAAACATTCCACCTCTACCTCCAACCTTCACTGAAAGGTTATCCAAACACGTATAAGCCCGATATACAAACCAAACTCCTGTACACTTACCTCTGTATTGCAACTCCAGAAAAGCTTTTGCTAACAATTCAAAGAATAAATCAAATATCGAGCTCTGCCCGTTCGGTACTACAATAATACTACTGCTAGTGCCCCCATTCTAACTTATTGATCAACCGAGTGCCTCCTTTCCTGCGCTGTGATTATTTTGGATGAGGGATATTTCTAAAGTGCTTTCCCCCAGTAAACTGTGCTATAGTATACACTCGCTACACGTAACACGACATGTTTAACAGTCATTTATACAGTTTGTTATCATTATTGCTATCACTATGTGCTGTCTCCCACGGTTATGCATGTGTATTGTGCTTTCTATATGTTTAGTAGTGAGTGAGAGACGAAAATTTTATTTAATTATTCCATTATATAGTTTATATATATTATTATTATCACTTTAATGTTTCTTTTTTAACAGCAACCATTTTTTTTTATGTTTGACCAGCAGATATTCCCTGAGCTGTTTAAGCTTTTATATTTTTTGTTCATTTATCATTTATATGAATCATTATGTTAATTCGCCTAAAGAATGCTAATCAACCAATTAAATGATTGAAAAAAAAATTAATTGCTTATGAACAGTTTTTTTAAATTCTTTTGCAACTAAAAATCGGCAGAAAATATATAGACACACATGATATAAAAAGCCACAGCCATGCAGTTCAGCTATGTACAATTAAGACATATTATAGCACAGTGATTAAGCTGTGTTACATTTATAGTTTAAGGTTTAAAGTTTTCAATAAATTCCTTAAGCATAGCTAATGCTATCTTTGGTTGATCATACGGCAATATATGACCAGCTCTTAGCACGACAACCTGCAGAAAAAGTGTAAAAAATTATATTGACATGATCCACTTGTTCTATGCCTGGTTATTCTGACCTGTTGCAAATTACGCGACTGTCTGACATAACCAGCCAATACATCGTCCACCTTCCAAATTCTTTTCTGTACTTTGAAAAAATCGTCGTGACCAGACCACTTCAGTTCTTGCAAGAAATTTTCAGTGAGTGGAACACCAACGATGATGTCCAATTGGCCATTGTATAGTAGAACCTGCAAATAAACCAGGCATGTGTAACATAGTATACACTAATGGTACACCAAGTCTGGGGTCGTGATTACTAGTGCACGAATGTATGCGCATTGTTGCTTGATAATTTGTCAGATTAATGATTGTACTAATTAATAATGATGATTATGATGTATACGGAACTTTGGGCAGAATTACCTTGTATTTTTTCTCCAATAATACTGTAAAGTTAGGTGCCATGCTTGACATTACATCCTATAAATAATTATATGTGGCATGGTACAATTCATTCTAAAGAATAGAGACACTACACCTCTAGTAGAGCCATCTCAACAGACGTCCCCTGGTCGAATTTGGTTTTGCCGACATGAATTGCTTTACGGGTGTCAGATGAGTTTAGGAATTTCTCGAAATAGTTAAACTCAGGTGGGGCCTATAATGCCAGAGGGAAGTATTTCATAAAATGTTAACAGTTGGTATACATGTATTAAATTGCTATATGGATGAAAATTATACTGACCACAGACAATAGATAGTTGAAGTAATTGGTGGTTCCAGTGATGTTGTAGAAAAATGTAGGGTAAGGGTAAAGATCTCCGTTTAGAAGCTCGTCGAAAACCTACGTTATATTAAATAATATATAGCCTGTACAATTAATAGTCTTCCACTTTGTATAGTAATTTTATTATCTGTTTTATACCGAAAATGCTTCTGAATACTTCTTGTCATTTATATAATCTACAACTTTCTTTGTCTGTGCTTCAACCAAGTCGGCCTCGCTACGAGTGGCCATTCCTATCTGGTACAACAGCTCCCCGTAGTCCATCATCTGTTGTTTGTGCATCATAAGCAAAGATGTAAAGAGAAAAGATATTGTAAACAAACCAATATCTTATGATAAATTAAACCATGTCAGTTTAGGTTATAAGGCGCCACAAGACTATATAGATAACAGAAACCCTTTGATCTCCACACATATCACAACTTCCAAACAGTGGGAAAAATCCCCTCAGGCCATATAATTAAGTTTTCCAAAATACACACACATTAGATCAAGCTGTAGAAGTGCACACCCATTCAATTGCCTGACCATGCAAACATACAGGTGCATCTTAATATAAATATATTGGAGCAGTTGGTCAGGTCATGTCAAGTCAAGTGTAACAGAAACATGTGCAGGTGTGCCAATTTATTTGAAATGGTGTGATCAAGTGGGCATAGTATACTCACATGGACTGGATCAATTAAGGCATCGCCTAGTGACAGACCAACTAGGTTAATCTTCAGCTTAGCTTTGGGATTTTCTTGGTCGATTTTGTACCCAATTGCAGGAATATACTTGCCTGCATATGACTAGACAAGAAAAAAAAAAGGATAGTTAAAATCTATAACT
>JAYJLX010028660.1:0-16786 GCA_036873525.1 Chalinula nematifera | reverse complement strand
TGCATTATAGAGTTTACTAAAAATAAACAATGTATTCCCGTAATTTGGTCGACCCACGGACGTACGTACGTACGTACATACGTACGCTTTCGACTAGTGTGGGGCTCACTCAGGCTCGCCCCAATAAATCTCTCAACACAGGACACTTATCAGTGTCCCAGGTACAATTGTCTAATAAATTTTGACCTCTGGGGAGAGAACAACCGTTTTATAGAGGACAATGAAAGTACAGCGCAACCTCTCTACTGCGGACACCATTGGGCCAAAAAAAGTGCCCTGATTATAGAGGTTTCCTTTTCAAAGGTAGTTCAGTAGAACGCAACAGTGTCCACATTACAGAGGCGTCCTTATTTTGGAGTGTCCTGATCATAGAGGTTCCGCTGTACTTCACGAATTTATATAGGGTCCTAAAGTGTCCTTTATTCAGAGGTTCCACTATACTTGTTATCAAATACTTGATTTGCCGTATTATACTCACCTCTTCATTATTTACATGTTCAAGTGCTACAAATGCTCCACTAATTATAATGGCTATTGGAAACCTATAGGAAATGACAAACAATTATAATTATTATATTACACCACATCATTTGACACATATACTCATTAATATTTCTTGAAATATAATTATCTTATTAACATAAGCTTTTTGATTTATACACAAGGCTAATGTACATACATGTAGCAGACTCCCTGGAACCGATGTACCAGTGACCAGGCAAATGTTTAGCATCACTAAGCCATTTGTACGCACGAGCTTCCGGTCGAGGCGCTAAAGATAGAGCACGAGGCGAAGCCGAGTGCTCTATTTTTAGCACCGAGACCGGAAGCAAGTGCGGACAAATCTGATGTTACACGAAGGAGCCATGCATTAATTTTTTTGTTATATACCTGAACGAGAAATCTGAAAAGAAATTGACAGTGTTAAAAGTCTTCTCAAAGAAACCTTGGGCCTTTAGAACAGCCATGGTACATCATAATTGTACCATGGCCAATTCCCATACTTAAGAGTAGGGAAAAAGAGCCAGAGTGGTACAATAATATTGTACCACTCTGGCAGAGTGGTACAATATTATTGTACTACTTTGGCTCTTTTTCCCTACTCTTTAGCATGGGAATTGGCCATGGTACAATTATGATGTACCATGGCTGAGATAAGTCACAGTGTACACAAGATTTGTAACACTGTCGATTCCATTGATTTTTCATTGAGACATATAACAAGTAGGGCTGGGCGATATTGGCGATATTTTCACTATCATATCGCCAGTAGACACTATCGCAATAGTGATAGTGAGAAATCACTATCGCGATAGTAACACGTGTTTGCACATGCACAAAACTACACAAAATATGACACATGTGGTTAAATTTGTCTTAATAGATACTAAAAAGATGGTGTGCTCAAGAGTGCAGCGTTTGATATACAGCTCGAATAGCATTGTTTAGATATATCTACTCCAAATACATTCTAGTGGGATCCATTTATAGAATAACCAGTTGTTTTTTCTTAATATAAGCACAACAAAATAATAAATAGTATCCTGAAACAATAGCATAACACAAAGCAAAGAAAAGCATATGAATACTATTCACTATCGTGACAGTAATCTTTCTACTATCGCGACAATAAAATATTTACTATCGCCCACCCCTAATAACAAGTAATAATTGTGTGTCCTACCACTAGACAATCTAACCCTATTCATTCATCACTCGTGCACTGGGCTGACCAAGATATCTTGGCATGACCCATCATAACAATATCATACACTTTAACTTATCTGTAATTGACATTAGCCTTTCCACTGTCACCAATTATACTGTATAATTATGTTGTTGTTATGTAAAGTTTATTAATAATAATAATAATAATAAACAATTGTGCCTCGTGTCCATTTTTGCCTAGTCAACAATTTTTACTATTAATAATTCCTAATTAATCAGTGGTTATAAATTTTTTTCAAGCATTTGAGAAGTCCGGATAATCGAGGTTCCGGATAAACGAGGTCCGGATAATCGAGGTTCTACTGTATTTGAAAGTACTGAACGCACTAACAATGACACCAAAGTTTGGTCGGAGTAAGTCTCCTTCATAGACTACTCAATACCTGGGACAAGCAGTCATGATCTCTTGATTATCAGTAACATTTCTTTGAAGTTGCAACTTAACAGTTGTAATTGCACCCACGTTTCATGCACGTACACTAATTAGCAATGTACTAAGATAGGAAAAAGATGGCTGCTCGTTATCTTCTTGAGCATTCAACTTGAACAAAGTTTCCAACTTTTTTTCCGGTCAGTATTAAACAGTATTAACAGGACAAATGGACTTTACACAGGTGTTTACAGTAAATATCAGCTGTGGCAAAGTTAATACCACTGGATAAAAGAGCTGTAGCTTGAAATATTCGTGTCAGGACCAGTCAAAACCCGCTCAAAAACAATCTTCTTTTGTATACCTTCTTCCCAATAAAATCAAAAGGTTTGCCACAGCTGATAGAATGTAGAGAAGATCAGTAATAACTCATCTATAGAATTCTAGCTTCATCAGAGGACAGGAAAAAAGTTGGAAAACAGCTCGAAGCACTTCGTTTGAGTTTGTCTCCGTTTCCAGAATTCGAGTTTACTTCAGTAATTTGATGCAAATGGAATATGTAAGGCCAGTCCTTCAATATAAGCATTCGTTTGTTAGAAAAAAAATGTTGCAGTGAGCTATACAGACGGTTTAAAATTGCCCTTAATTTTGGCCATTTTGGGGCAGTCCCAGGTTTTAAGGTGCCCGTGTGACTTACAATGCCTCTTAAAACCCATCATTTTCGAGGGATCACATATTATTTGGAGTAACTGATGGCTAAAGGATGCCCTGTTTTCCAGGTTAAAGATCAAAAGCCTTTGAATAAGGAAGTCCTCAAACCTGTTACCTGAATAAATAATTGTGAAAAGCTCGCAGACATGGATCGTTTTTTTCTGTAGCTCATGCAGGTTCCACTTGTGTGTGTTGGCGAAGGGCTGCCAGAGAGAAATCCAGCCAGTTGTCAACCTCAACTCCATCACTGATATCTGTTCCTGTTACTGACTCTTTTGAGCAAGTTAGTGAGTCTATTATCCCTGGCTATCCCGTAAAACCAATATCTCTACCACTGTTCTACCGACTCGTATCCCCCAACCTATCGAGAACCTTTCTATTGCGCCCACTTCATCAATCGGTATTCCCTTTCCCTCCACTTACATATTCCAAACCAGTACCCCTTTTATCAACCGGTATTCCTAAACGTGGACCCTACTCATCCAAGAGTACATTACCCCCACCCTCCATTTTATCCCACCCTCCATTTTATCCCACTCGTCGGAGAGTATGTAATCCCCGCCCTCCAGTGCCCCCTGCTCATCCAAGAGTAGGTGACCACTACCCTCCAGTTTGTTTGAGTGGCGCCCCCTCATCAGAGAGTACGTAACCCCCGCCCTCCAATGACTCTCTCCTCCTGCCCTCCAGTGGCCCCTACTTGTCCAAGAATACATTACACCTATCCACAGTATGTGGTCCTAATACCACAAACCTTTGAAAGATCAGCACCCCTTAACAATGAGCTCAAAAGTATAAGCATTGGAACTGTAATTGTGGAAGGAAAGCTGGGTA
This sequence comes from Chalinula nematifera, assembly GCA_036873525.1. Taxonomy (NCBI): domain Eukaryota; kingdom Metazoa; phylum Porifera; class Demospongiae; order Haplosclerida; family Chalinidae; genus Chalinula; species Chalinula nematifera. Next base: position 13,146 of record JAYJLX010028660.1, on the reverse strand, counting down.
TGATTGTCTATTGTTCATTGAAAGGCCCTATTACAAGACTAAGACTAACTCTGTTGGTAAACGAAAGCTTTGCTATGCGGTTCCATGGCCCAAGACTGTTGTTGGAATAGACATGAGATGTACCAAATGTTGTACGATCCAGCATACATGTGTACCGACTTACTTTCTTCACAAGATCAAATAAGGAAGGAACTTGTATGTGGTTGTTATGGACTAAAAGAACATTCATTATTTAAGGTTATTATGTACTCATGTATTTATAATTTAATTATTGATTATTATTTCCTGTTTGGGAGTTTGATATAATTTGAACATTTTGATAATTGGAGTTAGTTGTTGTGTGCATTCTGATTTTCTGGTTGTAATAAAGTTTTGGTTAGTGTCTGAGAATAGTGGGTCATTGGGCTAAAGACATAACATATTGGCGACGAGGCGGAACTGAAAGAACTTAGTCATGTCAAGGCACGGTACCCTTCGATCGTTTGATCCCAAAGAGGAGCCGTGGAACTCGTATATCGATCAGATGGATTTTTATTTCAAAGCGAACGAAATCACAGATGGGAGTAGGAAACGAGCTATCCTATTGACAGCGTGTGGGCCGTCAACATTCCAACTTCTCAAAAACTTACTACAGCCAAAGAAGCCCACTGAAAAAACGTACAAAGAGATAGTCGAACTCCTTCAAAATCACTTTAGTCCACCACTGTCAGAAATCGTGCAGAGGTGTTAGGTGCAATTTGTGAATTTGCGCAATTTATAAATTGCGCTGCGCAATTCACGAATTCTTAAACTGCGCAACAATTTATAAATTGCGCATGATTCGGCGTGCCAGTAGCGAGAGCTGTGATGATGGCAGAAGCTCGGGAAGAACTACACAAGGCACTGAGCAGCAGTCTTCCTCAAAAACTACTAAGAAAAACTAAAAGGAAACAGCAAGACCAGTACTAGTCTATATCAAAGCCAGGCACTTCAACAGGAATCTTATAAAGGTGCATGGCATTGACATGGCCACATGGCCGGGCTATAGCCGCATCACTCTAAGTTGATAGTTTAGTCTTGCATCATGCATTCTCAGTGGGTAAATTAAAGAAGACAAAAAAGTTTTGTCTAACGGTGTCTTATGAGAAGACTGGACTTAGCATAATGCGTGCCTGGCATCCTACTAGTTAATGAAAATATGCCAAGCAGCCCGGGCATGGAAAGGCCACTGAGGCCCCTTTCATGCACAGTGCATAACTGAATAGTATCATTGCATGTAGATCAGTGCCAGCATGGTATTGTTTCTGCCCGGCTGCTGGAACATGATGGATGCCAAATATATACTAATGCTTAGTATCAGTAGTAGAGCAAAGCTCACTGAAGTTCAGCTGCTCAGTGCACTATAGTGATTTCTCAATTCCCTTACAATTCTACAACTAAGGCCACCTTTCCTGATGGCAGAGCATTATACTACACAGCTAGTTGCAGCTTGATGTGACTCATGAAGATACCACAATCTTTATTTAACACATTACTATAGTCTGCCAACTACGATTATATAGCGTTGTACTGAATGGTTTAACTTGATTAAGGAGATGCACTGAGGCATGCATGCCATATACAAATCAATACCATCACATGCCATGTAGCATGGCATCACTGATGTCACTGATCATGCCAGGCTACACTGTGATGAGTTTAAGTCCATACAATGAATAATATCATAAAAACTTATTCACATGCATGTCGTAGTGTTGTTAAGACTACACAGTATGATGACATTATGATGCATGATATGGCAGAATTATATCTAGTTCGGTTTTTAAGTAGCCTGCGCCAGCTCTGATTATGAGTCTACTGACTCATGCATCATACATTATGACTATACTGAAATTACACTAACAAGATACCTGCATATACTAGTATATAGTTGGAATTATAAAATGCGTAGCTTTGTTTTATGAATTTACAAATTGTCCCCCTGCTCGCTAGAATTGATAAATTGCGCGACAATTTATAAATTGCGCAAATTCACAAATTGCGCCTAACAGAGATACTGGTTTAGTACGAGGAACTGGCTACCGGGAGAGTCAGTAGCAACGTACATTGCATCTCTGAAAGCAATCGCTGAGCATTACCAGTATGCTGATCTGAATGAGATGATCTGGGATCGATTGGTCTGTGGAGTCAATGACCAGCAGATACAGAAACGACTACTCCAAGAGGCTAAATTAACCTTCGCCAAAGCTGAGGAAATTGTGCTCACTATGGAGCTAGCCATGAAGGATGTCACTGATATCCAGAAAAGCACGGGTGGTTCTCAGACAATTCAACGAATGCATCAGACTACTTCTACAGTCTCAAAGCCATCACATCCCTGTTACCGTTGTGGAGGCTCTCACAACCAGACGCAGTGTAAATTCAGGAGCTCAAAATGTCTTTCCTGTAGTAAAGAAGGGCACATAGCAAAAGTATGTCACTCTAAACCGATTGGGAAACAGTCTACTTCAGCCACATCAAAGAAGAAAGTTGACAAGAGGGTGCACTCTGTGACAACCCCTAAACAAACTGAAGGAGGGGAGGAAGAAGCCATAAGCTACACCTTGTTCCATCTGGCAGACAATGAGGAGCCTATGTATGTCAATGTTAAAGTAAACAAGGCTGACCTTAAGATGGAGCTAGATACTGGGGCTTCCTTATCTGTGGTGAGTGAGGAGACCTTCCAGGAGAAACTCCCTGACCTAGTACCACGATCTACAAATGTAAGACTACACAGCTATTCGGGAAATGCCATTGAGATGGTAGGAGTTGTAGAGGTGGAAGTGAACTATGAATCGCAAACAGAAACACTCCCTCTATACGTGGTAAAAGGCAATGGACCCAGCCTTTTGGTCGAGATTGGCTTAAGGTGTTGAAAGTGAACCGGTCAGAAATCCATGCTGTTAAAGAGCGTCCAGGAAATGGGGTGGATCGAATATTGAGTCAGCACACAGGGGTTTTCAAGGAGCAGTTAGGAACCCTTCAAAATACTCAAGCCAAGATTTACCTTAAGGAAGGTAGCAGACCTTGGTTTTATAGACCACGCCCCCTTCCCTATATTATGAGAGACAGAGTAGAACAAGAACTCGCTCGTCTACAAGCAGAAGGCATCGTTGTCCCAGTTGAATTTTTAGAGTGGGCAGCTCCGCGGTAGTGCCAGTTCCAAAAGACGACAGTAGCTTACGATTATGTGGTGATTATCGACTGACAGTGAACCAGGTTTGTCAGCATGTATCGTACCCACTACGCCGGGTTGACGACTTGTTCTCCACACTGGAAGGAGGGAGGTATTTTTCGAAATTAGATCTTAAGAGTGCATACCAGCAGGTGGTTTTGGACGAAGGCTCTCAAGGGTACACGACTATTAACACACACAAGGGACTCTTCATGTACACGAGATTACCGTTTGGTATCTCCTCAGCTCCCTCTATGTTTCAAAGGATCATGGAAAACATCCTACAAGGCCTCCCAAAAGTCATAGTATATCTCGATGACATATTGGTTACCGGATCCACTCTGGCTGAACACCACAAAAATCTACAAGCAGTATTGGAGAGGCTCGAAGCAGCAGGGTTAACCTTGAAGAAGTCAAAATGTATTTTTGCAGCACAATCCTTGGATTACCGTGGACATGTCATAGACAAGGATGGGTTACACCCCTCCAAATCGAAAGTGAAAGCCATTCATGAAGCACCAGCCCCAAAGAATATCACTGAATTAAAATCATTTGTGGGACTAATCAACTACTACCGAAAGTTTTTGCCGAATCTATCTACTGTGCTGGCACCACTGTTTGCCCTACTCAGAAAGGACACACCGTGGAAGTGGAGCAATGAGCAACAGAATGCATTTCAGAAAGCAAAAACCCTACTACAATCATCAGAAGTATTAGTCCATTACGATACGTCGAAACAACTGTGTCTCTCGTGTGATGCGTCACAGTACGGACTAGGGGTAGTTCTCTTGCATACGTTCGAAGATGGAAGTGAAAGGCCAATTGCCTTCATCTCCAGAACTCTTTCATCAGCCGAGAAAAATTACGCCCAGTTGGAAAAGGAAGCGCTGGCCATTGTATATGGTGTTCGAAAGTTCCACTCCTACCTCTACGGTCGCGACTTCGTTATCTACTCAGACCACAGACCTCTACAGTTCATTTTTGAAAACACGAAACAAATTCCACACACCGCCTCCCCCAGGATTGCTCGCTGGGCCTTGACACTTAGTGGTTATCGGTATACCCTACGTCATCAACCAGGTCAACAACTGGGAAACGCTGATGCCCTAAGCCGACTTCCATTGAACACGGTACCAACAGCTATACCCATTCCTGGTGAACTGTTACATTTATCTGATCAATTACCACACATTATCACAGCCTCCACTATACGAGAGTGGACCATCTGAGACCCAGTCCTTGCTAGAGTTAGTCATTTTGTGTTATCTGGGTGGACATTGACGAACCCTGACCCAGACATTCAGCCATACTATCAACGACGATATGAACTGTCTGTTTTGAATGGATGTCTTCTGTGGGGAGCACGAGTGATTATCCCAATTCCAGGGCAGTCAGAAATCCTACAACAACTCCATGACACACATCTGGGAGCAGCTCATATGAAGAGTCTAGCACGGTCATACGTTTGGTGGCCAAGGATTGACAAGGACATTGAAGAAGTTGTTAAATCCTGTTCAGTGTGTCAACAACACCGTCCCTCTCCACCCAAGGCACCACTCCATCATTGGGAAACTGCTAGTAAACCATGGTCACGACTACATATTGACCACGCCGGTCCATTCCTGGGGAAGATGTTCCTGATTGTAGTTGACTCATACTCAAAATGGATGGATGTCATATACAATTGTTCCTTCTACTTCCTCAGAAGTCACTATCTCTACGCTACAGTCGCTATTTACAATCCATGGGATTCCGGACTGTATTGTATCGGATAATGGGACCAGTTTTACCAGGTCGGAATTTGGAAGGTTCATCACAGAGAACGGAATAAGACACATAAAGACAGCCCCCTACCACCCAGCATCAAACGGGTTGGCGGAGAGAGGGATGAGAACCTTCAAGAAAGCAGTGATGAAGCTAAATGGACCCATTGGAAATCATATCAATCAGTTTTTGTTCCGCTATCGGACAATGCCTCATTCAACAACAGGCACTTCCCCAGCCGAAATGCTGATGGGAAGGAGATTACGAACACATTTGGATCTGGTACACCCAGATGGACAGGGACGAAGAAGTAGAAGGGAACGGACAGAGGAGGAACAATTAACTCACTTTTAAGATTGACGATCGAGCATTTGCGAGGATTTATCAGGGACCTCAGAAGTGGATCCAAGTCAGAATCACAAAAGTCCTCAGCCCGGTGGCGTATGAGGTAATGACAGAAGATGGGCGAGTTTGGAAAAGACATATTGATCAGCTGAGACCCAATTACACGACAACAGAAACTATCGTTGACGATTCAAACAGAACCGATGAAGATTGGCCGTTCGTTCTCACCGCCGAGCCGGGTAACCCCATCGTAGCGTTGACCAACCAAGATTAACCTACAGTTGTTGAGTCATCCACAGGTTCAGCACCTGTTCGTCCAATCCGTCGATCATCTCGGATTCGAACTCCGGTCGATTGGTATTCCCCTGGTGTCGACACTTAAAAGGGGAGGATTGTTATGGACTAAAAGAATATTCATTATTTAAGGTTATTATGTATTCATGTATTTATAATTTAATTATTGATTATTATTTCCTGTTTGGGAGTTTGATATAATTTGAACATTTTGATAATTGGAGTTAGTTGTTGTGTGCATTCTGATTTTCTGGTTGTAATAAAGTTTTGGTTAGTGTCTGAGAATAGTGGGTCTTTGGGCTAAAGACATAACAGTGGTAAAGAAAAACGCGTGCCACTTATTGATAATCAAAATGCTGAGATCTGGCTAATCAAAGCACATCTTTGTCAGTTTTACCCGTATCATTTGCTCAAGCAAAAGATTGGCTGTTAAAAAAACAAAGAGCACATTTCGGTAGAATTGGAAGTTGAGACAGTGAATGAGCAAGCAAGGGAAGCAGTTGCTGAACTACGTCACTTGCTTACATAACAGTCTATTTAAATCCCTCCTTCTTGAACAAAAAAGCACAAATGGCTTTACCAGAAGTTATTCCACATCCTCACCCGTCAGTTCGTCAAGAGCCTTTTGCTGATGAAAACAGAGCTGTGGAGTGTAGAGAATGAGCTCGTCTACAAACTGGTGAACAACCACCTACCAAAAAGTGAAAAACAATGACATACAAAGTCAAAGGCAGTCACTCCGGAAATGGAGAAAGACAAGAGAAAGCATTGTCAGAAATGACAAAGCTCAGTGTTGCTCCAATCGAGGTAAACACAATATTTGCATAAAGCGTATGCATACTGTAACACACACACAAAATAAACAATACATAATTATTGCACACGCCCCCATTGAATATCACGATTTATTACTACCGAGGTATGGCAATATTCCCCGAGGCTGAAGGCCAAGTGGAATATCATACTGAGGTAGTAATAAATTGTGATATTCAATTGGAGGAAGCGGGTGCAATAGTAGTTTTATTATATACTACAGACTAATTCTAAAGAGTTTTCTTGAATTTACTTCATACTTTTGCTTTACACATTTGTCGAAGCTTCCCTCGTTCATGAATTTCATCAAATACCTAGACATGACAACCCGGTTTCATTTAGGGCAGTATCCAGTCAACACAAACCAAAAAAACCAATAGCTAGACTACAAAACGAATCACTACTCACACCAAGAACAACCATTTAGAAATCTAGGCAATATTGTAGCGTACGGCCGACATTTTGTATCAGAATTAATTGATCAACTAATCATGTTACTTTCTTTTAGCAGCTTAGTTGAGTTTTCGCCTCATTATCTTCAAAAACTGTATTGTAGCAAAGGAAAGACACGAATAGATTTAAACCAGCCTTCTTCAGTTTTTCTTCCATAATCAAACAATTTATTGCACGTACTGTTGCCCTGGCAACGTGCAATAATACCATGCAATATCAGGTAAAGAACCAATCAGACTTGAGTATTCTATTATAGTATAAAATTATAATACTTATACCAATTTTATAATATACCATAATTCTGGAAATTTTCGTTGTGGTTTTATTTCCATAATGCCACAGATTATGAAAAAAAAAAATGAAAATTGATTACACAGTATAGAGCCAGTATAAATTTAGCTCATTCACGAAAATAAACTACATTAAAATTTAAAATACTAGAATTTTTCCAGCTGAAAATTTTCAGAATTACGGTAGTCATTTATAAATCTTTTTAAAGGATCCAAAAAGCGGAAAGTGTCTGTCTTGTGTGGAGGCCAACTATGGGATTCTGATGATGAATTCAATAAAATCAGACGATCATCAGCATTCATTGCAGAACTTTGAACAAGTCCTTGGACTTCTTCATAATATAATGTATTTTAATTTGTTACTGAGGCTCCACCTGCTGGTGAATCCCCTTTGTGTTCAGTATAAACAGATTAGTTTTTTTTTGTAATAGTTGGTAGTCGGTTTTCGTTATTGCTAACTTTTTTGGTATTATAAGATGAGCGTTACAGTTGGTGACCCTGCCGGGATCGATGTAGCTGATAATATACTCAAGGCAGAGTGAGAATCTCGTATATCAATCGAGAATTGCAAGCATTACTAGTTGATCCGTGGAACAAGTTTTCTCAGTCAGTTACGTTTCGTTTGAGATCTGGTTACCAGAAAATGTAAAATCAATCGCAACTCGTTGACAACCGTGAACCGGACTTGGTTTGGTGGCTTACCTGGCTTAGTGGACAGATACAGTGCGGACGAGGACGGTGATGATTTATCAACCACAGTTGTATGGCATGCAAGAAAAGGTGGATAAGCTGTATCAGGACCTCTCTTGGAAGGAGAAAGAAATCACAGAGTTAAAGTGTACCGTTAAGGACTTGACAAGGAAACTGGACGATGCTGTTACCTGTGCTGAACTAGAGTCTCTACGAGCCCATGATAAGATCTGGGAAGCGCAATTAAGGCAGCGAAGGACCCTAGAAGAGCAAACGATCATGAGAATCTGCCAGGTACGATGAATGGGTCAAGGACCTGAAGGAGAAGCATCAGGCGGAGGTTGATCAGTTGTGTGAGCAGACCGCCCTATTGGAGAAGAAGCTGTCCCCTGGAATGCTAACGAGTGATGTTGGTACAGTTGGTCCATCTACTCTATTAAGTAGTGCTGCCCCAGTAACTCCTACTGTAACAATAGCTAGTGTTCCCTCATTTATAAGCAAACCCACCACTAGTGTAACCATGTCTATGTTGGCTCCATCTAGTCAAACCACCCTACCCGTGGGACCAGCCCTTTTAGTACCTACTTGTAGCAGTACTACTTTGTCACCAGATGCCCCCTTTTTGTGCCTACCAGTGGAACCACATCCCCATGTTTAATGGACTCGTCAATGTTGCCAAGTGTGCCAGTATCCACTGAAGACGTCTGTGATGGTGTTGTTGGAACCATACCTCAGCTGATGAAAGCACAAACAGAGGTGATGGCAGCACAAGCTCAAGCTGTGTCCTTCAGTATCTACCCCCTCTACCATAAAGGACGAGACGCAACAAACAATGAGTTTGACTGATGGTTAGAAAAATTCCTAGAGTTAGCTCGATATGCTGGATGAAATCAGAAGGAGCAGTTGTACCAGTTGAAGTCTCGATTGGACAAGAGTGCTCAGGAAACCTTCCGTATGTTACCAGAGGAAAAGAAAAGGGATATTGATGGTGCCATTTGAGCTCTCAAGCAATTGTTCAAACCAAAGAACGTTGAAGAGTTACGTGGACTTAATTTTCACAGGAAGGGTAGACGATAGAGCAGTTGGGGATACACATTCAACAGCTGGGTCGTCAGGCCTTTCCAACTATTGCTAGTAACGAGTTCGACCAACTTCTAAAAGGGCGTATCTATCAAACACCGCTTGTTAAGTGGCAGAGGAAGCTTGGTGCCCCAAAACCCGAAGAATCATTTAATGATCTCTTGGCTCGTGCTGGAATGGTTGAGGAGTATGAGAAACAGTTTACAGCTGTTGAAGTGCAAGGAAAGAGCCCGAGGTGAGAGAATAGGAAGGACTCTCTTAATACTCTTAGTAAACCATTGGAAGTGACCCGATCTTCTAATCAGTCGACAAAGCCAGATGGAAGACAAGAGCAGAATGCTCGGGGAATACGCCGCTATTAGTGTAAGCAGTTGGGTCACCTTCGTAGAGACTGTCCTCGGAAACCTAAAGCTCATGCGCGTAGCAATACCAATACCCCCCTAGAGACTATATGGAAGAGCAACTGGTACAGACGCTAGCGAACCGTGGTCATCTGAAAGAGGAAGCCCAACTCCCAGGTGCCATAGGAAGTGTGGTGGCAGTACCAGAAAGAACAGCTGAGGTAATTGGACCTGTCCTCATGATTAATGTAGACATTGAGGGAGTTGTTGCACTCGCAATGGTTGACACTGGCGCCCAATCTACAATTGTATCCCGTAAAACTCTCCACAATATCATGCGTCACTTACTGACCATGGGAAGAGATGTTCCTCCATTAGATGTATCTGCAGTATGCCTATATGGGAAGAATGGTGAGAAGGGAGGGATGGAGTTACCTATCACTGCGATGTGAGGGTACAAGTGCTGCTATGAAGGTATTGACTAAGGTATGTGATAAGCAAAAACATGGATAACATGCATTGCATGCATTACGTAAGTAAGATAGGTATATTTATGATTTCATTGGTTTTTTTGTCGATACTCATTGATTATTAGAGTGGTTGTGTAGCTCCAGCAGGATGTACTGAGTCGGCACAGATTAAGTGCGAATTGAAGGCTTTGATGAAGTAAAATTATAGTTGCAATGATGTCTTATGGTGTCATTTATTATATACAACTACATGTTTCACCACCCAAATATCTTGCGAATTATGGGTTATTGTTTTGATGAGGATGTTAAGGCGCTGGTATACCAATTCATAGCAAACGGTTGCTTGCACGAGTGGATTCATAATGTATGAAATTATATCGTATAATGGTGCATATGACTGTTACGCTAGCTCTTGATAATAGACATCACTTAATCCACTACCTTGGAAAGTAAGAATAGCAATTGTTTAGGATGTATACCGAGGCATAGCATACTTACATCCAGAAAAACCCCTTATGATCCATCAAGACGTCAAATCATATGAAACTAATTCTATTATGCATAACAATTACAATAATTACTATTGGTATTATAATCAAAATGTACTTTTGGATAGTACCTTCAATGCTAAAGTGGGTGATTTTGGTTTTTCCTTGGAGCTGCCGAATTCCCGATCCGGTAGAACATTGTTTTCAGCTCCACTACTAGCTAGAACAGAAGGTTTTTTTCCTCCCAAACTCTCATCAGGAAAAATATCTCCCCTAGCTGATGTGTATGGATGTGGAGTGGTTAGTTAATATACCATTATAAAACTTTATCTACTTAAGATGCAACCACTATAACTTTATAATAGGTAGCATTAGAGGTTTATTCTGGCTTAAAGCCATTTGAAAAAAGTCAAAGTGATCAAGATTTGGTATTGTGGGCTTGAAAAATTACTGGTATCTGCACAATACATCTACTAAATTTATCATGTAGGCTTCCTTAACTGTGGAAGATAGATCTAGTAAGGATAATTTCTCCAAGATTATGGATGTTAGAATGCCAGGTGATGACGAGGAAGAAGATATGGAAATGGAAGTGCTACGGAGAGTCATTAATGGTAGCCTTGCTAGACACAGCAAACAACTAGCTGCGAGTGAGGTATGTACGTCAATATCAAAAAAATAAGCGTCGTTAATTGTTATTTGTTTAAAATTATGTATTGTAGGTCTTGAATATTTGGGATTGGTGAACTATTATAGGATAAGGAAGTTGACTATACCTAAGATTATTATTCGTGATTATAATTATTATTCAGTTATCACCTGATAAACCTTTTTTTTGTACCGTAACCTTTTTCAGTTTTAGTTATCAGTTACTCACTTTCAATCATTGTTCTTTATTCAGTGGCATTCTTTATTCACTTAATTCAATCTGATCAACAAAATTACTTTCTGATATTTTAGTAACTAATACAGTGGGAATGGTTATATTATTTTATTATAATAAAAGGTTGTGTTTATTACATGTATTAGTCGACCAAAGAGTAATCAGCTGCGAATTTTCCCAGCCGGGGGGAGGGGGGCGGGGCAGTCCCGGATTGGAAAAATAACCGCCATATTTACCCCGTGTGCGGTCCCGAGAATCACAGGAATATCTGCCGATTAAGCCCCCGAGCGCAGGCCTGGATCAGATTTCCCGGCGAGTAATTTCCCGACATCATCCCCGCCATCGGAGTGTCCTTCTCGGCCACCATATAGTCCAGTTGTTTGAGCCCAGTATTAATCGACTACAGTGCCTTGGTCAAGCTGGATCTCCCAGCAGTAAAGCTCTGTCTTCTCAGTCTCGTTAACTATAGAAATATTGGACTAGAGTTAGGCATGTGAGACTAGTTATGCATGCTTGATCTTTATGTATAATCATAAACACATGATGTGCTGTATAGATCTATATAGCATTAGAGGAAACTCTTTGTGCCAGTTCTGAGCACATACAAACCGAGGTAGTATTAAGTTTAGAATGATCTCAACTAATTTGTGAACATCAGTCTTGTGAACGTCAGTGTGCTGAACCAACATTTAGAGGTAAATATATCTGACTATAACAGTTTAGAAGAGTATGTGATGAGAAAATTTGCATAATATAGCACTTATATATAAATAGCTTATACATGGAGAAGTGATGAATTTGTGCTTGATTTTGTATGACATTATTGTACATGTTGTCCTTTGTATGGTACAAATTAAACGTCAAGCTGTATAGTACTGCATTATAAGTAAGTATACTGTGTATTAGGGCTTTTAGCACCTGCATTACAACACAATCCATTGTTTGAAAGAAACTCCAGCATTTCGGAGTTCTATGCCATGCATAATAACACAACTATTGTACTACAATAATATGCCAGTCAGAGGTCAATTTTAGGGGAGGGGGGATAGTTAATACCTTATAAGGAGAAGTGAATTGTGTACACTCAACTAAAAAAAGTATTAATGAAGTATATACAAAAGATTTTTAGCACTTAAACTAAAAAAAAAACCTTATTTTAATTGCAGCTAGAGTCTATACCAATTGCAGATGGATAGTGAAGGCAATAGGCCCTTGGACAACATGCAGATCCAAAGCAATCAAAGGTGAACATTTAATGACACTAAAAGCTTAACAGTATTATAGTTGTTTCTGCAATTTTACACCTGACCTGAGATAGTAGATCTTTTGAGAGCTAAGCTACCTGAATACATTGTACAAAGCTTTATGCTCAGTGGGTTCAATGATATTGATGCTATTATCCTATCCAAATGGATGTGACTGAAGGGGTTAAAAACTCGATAAATGTTATTGAGAGGTGTATTAACAAGAACAGATTCCCTAGTTGCATGGGACCACATCAAGTTGGTGACAAGCATTTTGAATTTTCACCTGGTCACGTACTTAAAATTAAAAACTTTGTACAAGACATGAAAGCCAAGTATTTACCTGGGGCACCGTTAAAATCAAGTGGCCAAAGTAAATGAAACACTAAATCACAGCCTGCCAAGAATACCGTATTTCCTCGAATATAATAATAGCCGCAGCTACTAAAAATTTCAGCTCAATTTTCGCCCCAAAAAATCAAGATTTTTTGACTTTGAGGAAAAAAAAAAATTCTGCCTGCTCTGGGATTCGAACCTGGATCTCCAGCATCATATGCGATAGTTCTACCTCTAGACTACTTAACCTTTCCACTATGTCACTGCATTGCTAAAATAGGTTTTAATGCGGCTACTATTCGGGGCGCGGCGTCTATTCGAGGAAATACGGTAGTAAGAAATTAGATGAGCATGAACCACACGGGCGACTTAATACCTGGGACCACCTCAAAATGGCCGAAAATAATGGCCAACTTCAAACTGTCAGTAAACGCGTTAGGTGCGTTTTTATAATAAAAAGCA
>JAYJLX010028549.1:0-16786 GCA_036873525.1 Chalinula nematifera | reverse complement strand
ACGATCTAATTTTTGTATCAAATCTCTTCGGCCTTTAAATGTAACATTACATGGGATTTCTAGTCCACCTTGGCTCATATCAGCACTGTACCGTCTACCTCCTGTCACCGTATATGTTATAGTTTCAAGAACAAGGAACATACGCGACTGAACCTCTTGTGCAAATGGCCGATGATTTCTCCTTCACGCTTGACAGCTACAGCATATCTGTCTTTTTCGTTCCTATTTTCTCTTTGGCACTGAAGTGTTTCGCCTATTGCTATCCCAATTATCTTTATAGAAGTGGTATCCTCGAACACACATCTCTTTAATCCCCTCCTCCATTACTGTTTCTTCCGCACGCAATTCCGAGTATGAATAAGACGACTTAGTTGACAATAATAATCACGTGCCATTAAAATTAATAAACAAGATATTTCAAAAATTACGAACACAAAAAAATTCGCAAGGGGATGATGATTCCTAAATTTTTTGGACACGGAAATTTTTATTCTGTGACTTCTCGGGTGCCCAAATTTTCCCGTTATACGGTAATTAAAATACACATACAGCGCAGTGTTCTTGGCTACAACGTAGTGAATGATAGGTACACTCCTGTATTAAATAAATATAATCGTTAAACAACACAAAACTAATTTTAATACACTTACAGCTCTCACAAAAGTGTTATTAACTACAACGTAGTGAACGATAGGCAATACACTCCAAATATAACTGTTAAACAACAAAAAACTAATTATAATACACTTACAGCACTCACAGAGGTGTTTTCGGCTCGAACGCAGTGAACGATATAGGCAATACACTCCTGTATTAAACAATTATAACCGTACAAATTCAACACAAAAAGCAATTTTAATACACTTACAGCGCTCACAAACGTGTTCTTGGCTACAACGCAGTGAACGATATAGGCAAGTTATCAGCAATTGCAGAGAAGAGTTAATTTTACTTCATCTAAATTGGCAACATGTCTAGGGATGACTTGATCCACCTGTACCCTTATGATTGAATAAACCACATGACAGAAGTCTTCATACTGTTTCAGTCTGTGTATGCAAGGATATACATGTGTAGTTTGAAACATACCCTTCCAAAGATAGCACATGCTGGATTAATTATGATAGTAAAAACTTTTTTTATTGCACTTAAAAATTTCTAAAAAAAATTAATTAATTAAATTAATTAGTATAATAGCAATGAAATTCAAAGTATACTGAATTTGGTATAAAAAAATAAAAAGCCCAAGACAATTTAGTAAACCAGGGAAAAATGGAAGAAATCGTAATTGATTCCATAAACAAATGTATGTGTATAATTGATTCCATAAACAAATGTATGTGCACATTATAGTATACAATTGTATGATTTCTGTATGATCTAATCAAATAGGAATTGGATCTGTTTGAAACAAAAAAAATACAATTACAGCTAAAGTTAGAGGAAAAATACTTACCACATGAATGCAGTTCATCAAATGGACATCAATCGACAGCTGCTCTCGGATTTCACTGGAAAGTGTACACTAAACCTATATATAAAAAGGTAAACCAATACATGTGTTATGATATGGTTTAAGAGACAACAACAAAAAAAGAATGTCTGGCCAAACCAAAATTTAAACGCATATACCTTAGTAATACGGGCCAAACCACTAGACTATCAATCTGTTACAAGCCTAGAATATTCATAATTTTTTGTAAAGGATATCATAATGCTCAAGTAGTGAAATACAAGTATCATCTGAAATATAAACATAAACATTGAATAAATTTAAAGCAGTCAATACAAATAAAAGACTTTTATAATACCAGATGTTATTTTAATACAATCAGATTACAATAATACAGTACATCAATATGATTGTTGATTAAAAAATTGTATAAGTACATTAAGGGTGTGTGTGTGTGTGAAAGACTGTAACCTGAACATTGCTGAGTCAAGTCAATATGTGGACATGTTGGTTTGGCAGGAACTGACTTGCCTAAATCAAGGTCACTGTTGCTTGCTATAAAAGGAACTGAAAGTAACACATGAGATACCATAGCAACAAAGGATGCACTGGAACATTATTGAGGCTGTTTGCCATTTCCGGTCTCGGAGCTAAAAATAGAGCACTCGGCCGAAATGATTATTAGCGCTCTAATCATGGCTTTCAAAATGATTGCAAAGAAAATAAAACAAAAAGTTAAAAAAAATAAAACAGCATAAAGAAAAGAAAAGTCAACAGCAGAGTAAAGTATGTATATATATGCATGCAATTATAGATGTATATATCTATTGATGATTTACCTTACATAACAAATATTAGCAAATGAGGCACAGCCCACTCAAGGAGCTCCAGTAGTTTACTATATTTATATTGTCGTTGATGACCGTCCAATGATACCACCAGGAGTTCCAAATTCAGGATATACTATTAGGAATCCCAGACTTTATCCTTCACCACCAAATAGATTAAATGATGAACAAAATAACATGCATAATTGTGTCATTTAAATTATTACTAGCATTATTATTATTCCTATTAACATTAAAAAAAAATAAAATTATTTTGATTTATGCTAATGGTTACTGAAATTGTATTAGTCACTATATTGTACAATACATGATTGTATTAAGATCTTACCATGTTATTGGTTAAGCCTTTATATTTGACTAAAAGAATTCCAAAAAAAACAAAACATGACAAAGGCAACAATATAACTTAAAGGTTCATTAATTTATAACACATTGTCTTTAGCTTGATAGAAACTAAAGCTATAGTCTTATTATTATATACCATATTACATGTATACTTATCCAATTTATTATTGTGGTTACAACTTACAACTATAAAAACAATTTACTAACACCGCCCAGATGTTTTTTTTTTTTGAAATTTTTTTTTGAAATTAATAGCCTGTTGCACCGTGTAATGAACATAACTTGGTGATGGCCAGCACCATCGCGAATAAGTCGGCTATTGTCGCTGGCCCCCCAACCATCCACCCATATACTCAAGGATAACCCACGCAGCACGAGGGTTATCCTCAAGTTACCTCCACTGTGCTGTGAGTATACTGGAAAGTGATCAAGTGTACATATTCACAATAACTAACACTATAACGGGTTTTCAATAATAAACAAGTGCTATCCTTTTAGCATGGCAGTATGTACTATAAGTGGTCAAGTACATAAAGTGTCATACTTATCCTCAAAAGGCAAACCAAACTTCTGTGTCTCTTTCCAAATGTATAATATTTATACTATCCTTAAGTTTCAAAAGCAGGTTTATTTTTCAGACACTAACAATACAAGTACATGTACAGTCCTACTTTTCCCATTAGGGTGAACACCTATCAATACACATTGGTCTGTTTCTAGAATAAATTCTATACTTCCTCGCCTAAGAGGTAGACTTTTGTGTAAGGGGAGTTCTGTTTTCAGACTTATACACACAGCCTAATGTACATGTATAATATAGTATGTTAATCATTGTGTTTCCCTCATATTTCAATTAACAACCCAAAAATACCCCAATAATTACAAAAGTGTAGAAAAAACAGCAAATTGAGGGAAACACATAAGTATACACTATATTATGCAGTATACATGTGCATACAAAAATGTCCTACTTATCCCCAAGGGGTGAGTTCACAAGCCAATGCTAATTGGTCTCTTTCCAGATAGAATCTGTAAAGGCAGACCTTTCACAAAGGCGGGCTCTATTTTCAGACAGCTATAGTTTACGTACATGTACAACCTATAATGTACAGGTATAACAGTAAGTATAGCTGGCTGTGTTTCCCTCCTATTTAGGCAACCCAATAAAATATCCCAATAATTATAATTTTAACATTAAGGAAACACTTGCTTAGACTCCACCTACCATTATACCGTACATACATGCAAAATCTCCTACTTTTCCCCAAAAGAGGTGAGCTCACAAGCCAATGCTAATTAGTTTCTTTCTAGACCATAAAGTCTATACTTCTCCTAACAAAGGCAAACCTTTCACACCAGCGGGCTGATGGCTTAACACACAAACATAGTCATACTTTTCGCTCAAACTGAATTGAAGGTGAACACACATGGTAATGCATACGTGTTCAGTTTCCAGAAATTATATTTTGTACTTCACCTCCAAAGATGGCCTTTCCAATTTTGAATGACTGTGTTCGAATAGCATTGGCCCCGCTTCTGTTGAACGCAGTTTTTCCAGTCTTCGTCGACTTAAAACGTACTTGCGCTCAACGATGACACAAGACAGACTCGATACCCTGGCACTTCTGTATGTCGAAAGAGATATTTCAGCAAGGCTGTGGAACTGTTTGGAAGATCTGGTAACAGAGTTCACACAAAAGCACAAAAACTCACGAATCGTCCTTCTTTGAACCATTATGTTAAAACCATTATGTTAAAACTAACTAACTAGTCTATAGACTATACTGTATCTAGATTATTTTAATAAACAGCAATTAATTTTAACAAAACAATGAATATTTATTTTGCCCTGGTGCTCTGCTGACCATAGATACGCCTATGACACCCATTCAGTAACCTCTGATATCTGCTGGACTCTCTCTTGGGCTGTCGGGACGCTTGTTCAAGGGTGAATACTGAACTTTTAAGGCCAATTTTTTTTGCATCTTCATGCTGCTGGCATGGACAAAGTTTTGTTACTGTGAAAACTCAGTAAAGTCCCAAACTACAAGTTTACTACATGCTTTTAAGTTTTTACTTGGTTGTTTGATTTCTATGTTGACTGTATGATTGCCTTTTGTGAGTGATATCAGTGCTTCCCCCCTCCCCCCTAAAATAGTGATAACTTGAATAAAATGAAAGCACTGAAGAACAGTCGTGCCTGTATAATATACTTTATCCAATGTAATCATAATTGGATTATCAATATGAAGTTTCTTTTACACCAGCAAGTCCACATTATAGCAATATTAAAACGGCAGATTTATAGTCTAGCAACCTGGCCTGTAATTTAAATTTCAGCACTTTTGTGGTAGAAACTTTTCTCACCATTTTATGAGAGAAGAAACCACATGTTTGTCTAGCTGGCTTTTACAGCGTTTTGTGTGGTTTTGGATTTCAAAAAAAAATTTTTTTTATTGATCCATTGTTTTTCATAACTGCATTAAAACTAAAAGGCTGTGCTAGACAGACAACCTTTGGTTTCTTCCCTTCATTAAATGGTAAAAAAAGTGGAGCCAATGCAGCCAACACACACACAGACACACACACACACACACACAAAAGCTTAAAACATACTTTTTTAGCACATGTGACTAGCTTTAGGTGTGACATAGAGGGACAGATGAAATGGTGAGAGTTGGTACCATAAAAAGCTTCTAAACCCCATTCATGTTTATCAAGGACAGGGCATCCTTCCCTCTATAATTGTATACTTTTGTAGTGCTGAGCTTGGCTTCGATTTTTGTTTTAAGGGTCATTTTGGCTTGGGTGGGTGTATGGACTTCTTATGTGCTCTAGAATGGACAAGATCCTTCTCATGGTGATTATATGTAACACTATTGATTGTCAGCTTGGGATGTTGTGTAATTGTAGTAAAAATGATTGCATAATTGATTGTGTAGTGGTAATTGTGCACCCCAAATCCGCCAAATGTGTTCAGAGATGTACAGGGTACATGTATATACATGCATTTACTATAATACACATATGGGAGTTTCCTTTTCTATTGCCACTCATTTATGTTGTGTATAATACGTGGTATATGTGCTTCCTATTTTATGTTGGGGGCATATTTTATTTTATGCTGTTGTTTTTTTATTAGATTAAAGTTCTTTTAAAGTACAGAGATTATCAGGATTAAATAGATATGGTGGGCATGTCACACCCATAGTTAAAATTGGGCAAGGCAAGGTTTATAATACATGTACATTTAGGGTAATGAAGTGATATTGATAAATATAATGACCTACTTGTTGTACAGTCTTTGTGTACATGTACATGTATGGGATTTATTCTGTTTAACTGATATCTTCTTAATTGGAAGTCATATAACACACAAAATAAGTATCTGAATCATTTGGTAAATTTTAAACCATGGGGTTTTTCCCATTTTCGTAAAATTTCAGTAAAATATGTCAAATTGCATTTTATAATTTATTGACAGGAACAGGGTATGTATGTGTGTGTGTGTGGTTGGGGGGGCTATGTCTTATGCAACAGCCACATGCCACATCCTTTCTATACATGTATAAGCAGCATTTTTAGTGTTTTGACCAGCCCCATGTCAAAACCCAATTACTACCTATTGAGCTACTTAAAGATTTAATTGTCTTTTAGTGACCAGATGATCCCCCAAGAAGGGCAACTATACCTATAAGGATTGATTGACCATCCCTGTTGCCACACCCACGCAAAAACAGTTTATCCCTTGTTTTGAGCACTGGTATTTGCATTTTTCACTCAGATAATCCAACAATTTTTTTTTCTAACTGTCCTTTCATCCTTTGTGGTATTTGTTGTGGTTGGTTGCATTAGTAAGTAAAGAATATAGTATGTGTGTTTGTACTACAGTTTGCCTGCTCTTACAAGTATCGTAGCTACTGTGCCTGTACATGTAAAAGTTATACACTAAATTTTCCAATAGTCGACATTGCATGCAATGGAAAGGGGGCAAGGTAGCCTATTGTAGTAGTATGATGGCATAGTTTATTGAATATCTTAATAATAATTATTACTAAGTGAAATTCCTTTTGGAATTGTCTGTAAAAAACCACGTCTAAAGAGTGTAGGCATTGTAGGCAGGGCTGGGCTGTACCTGTACCACATACCCACAGTACTTGACCTTTTTGTTTTTTTTAAGGTGAATGTTTCAATCAAGTGCCCAAATATCAATTATACTTTTGGGAAACATCTACTTTCCTGTTGTAAGAGTTATTATTGAACCCTGTGTATATATAGTATAAGATTATTTATTCTCTGGATGTACATGTAGTGGTCTTATTTCTCAGGCAGTTAATACACATGTACATGTAGAAAACCTGTTTATTTAGTCTGTTTTTTCTTGTTCATTCTTTATGTCAATTGCTTAAGAGGTACTGTATTGCGAAGGAACAGTGAATTTTAATGACCTCTAATTAGAGTGCATGGGCTATTGCTCAAAGGGCGCATCCAAGACTTAATAAAGTTGCTGTAGAGGCTAAACTTCTCGTTGCTTCAATATTTTTTTTAGTGATTGTGAGTTTCGTTTAAGTTGTGTGAAGGCAGGTCTAATTTTTAAAAGTAAAGGTAATTGTATATTCTATACTGAAGTTTACTGTAATTATTACTAATACATATTATTCTTTCAATTTTTTTCTGTAATGATATAATTATACAGTATATGCTGTGGAGCTGGAAAGGACCTGTGGGCATTTTAATGATTTGCTGTAGTTAGGACTTACAATTAGGCTTACTGGTTGAGTTCAATTGTTAGCATTGGATATGACTGCAAAGTAGGGTTTTGCATACATTTAATGGTATTAATGAAACTTCAATTTTTAACGAAAATAATGAAAAGAAGAACAAAGAGAATTTATGAAAACAAGGAATAAATGTAACCAAAGAAATCAACAATTTTTTTGTTCCTTATTTTTTTACAAAATTTATTAGTCAATCCTCAGTCATGGTGCTGGCTCGATTAATTCCTCTTCCCATCGGTAGTTTGTACATGACCACCATTACCCAGATCTGATCGTGACTGTGGAGCTCCACTTCCAACACGGTGCACACGGCTGTATGGCGTCACCGGGGTGCTGGTGCTTGATGGTCCTCGCCTGTGAATAGACACCTCAATATTCGCAACTTTAGCTTCTAGCTGTATTATTCTTCCTTCAAGCAATTGCTGTGTGGAATGCTTCCTGATTGCACACTGGAATTTAAAAGAAAATTGGAACACTAGGTATAATCCCCGAAACAAACTGATCTTTACATTATACACAACACACACCAGCTAGGCTCGAATAGCCATATACATGCATAAAATTCATAATTATTAAGACTACTCAGCCCTCCTTTACTCACATATCTGTATATATATATTTATACGTAAAATACTACAATGATTATATTTTTGTAGCGAGTAACATTTCGAGTACAGCACGAAACCCAAACGGCCATCAAAATGGTACCTCTAATGGTCAGAACAGAAGCTGATTAAGTTTTAGCTCAATTCCACTCATACTGTGTAGAATAATATTGCTCAATTATGAGAATTGTTACAATATTACTAAATAGTGTCTATCTATCGTATAATAATGGATGATAGTTTCACTTACTTTAATAGATCTTCAGCTTTCTTCCTGTGAAATGAGAATATGTTTTGGAATCCATGATTTATAACCCTGTAGCCTGGACACCACGCCCAAAAATTCGATCATTAGATCTACGCCCACGCACTTTAAATTATCCCGGTACTGTGTAGCCACGCCCATATTGTTGAATTTAATTTCATGAAACAAAATTCCTTACACTGCTGACCATGGCCTTGATCGGGACCGGAATAAATCATATCAGCCGCCAGCCGGGACCACCTACTTGACACGCACGTATGTACGTACATCCTATAGCATGGTCCTAGTCTGGTATCATCCTGTCATGTTATTGCTGATTCAGCAGACTTAAAGACCACTCCCTCTTTCTTCGCCCCGCAATGATGATCGAAGTCAGTAAAGCTTTCATTCTGCTTGTTTTTATGCCTTGAATAGATGCATAATTGTGCGACGTATAGCAGTAGCACCAACCATTAGCCAGTACCGAGTAGCCACGCCTATATTATTGAGACAAAAATTCAAGAACATGACCTTGAGGCCTTGCTGCCACCAGGCCCAGCCAAACCACTCATTTTGCAATTTGCGTGTGGAACAGTGCGTGGCCTCCAGGCTAATTAGGGCATGGGCGTGTCGTAACGGAGAAAATGACTCCAATTAAAAAAATGAGCTTTGTAAAGTTTCTTCTATGTGAACAGGATGGACAGTCTTGATAGGAGTAGACTGGTAGACACGAAGGGTATATGTTTGTGTACGTAACAGGCTTTTTTAGAATTTGATCTATAATTTCAGTGAATTGTGTGGTATTGTGTTGTGTATCGTCTTGTGTTTGTACTATGTCGAGCGTACTATGTTGTGTGTTGTACACTTATACTGTTGAAGTCAATGGAGCGATTGTTAGCAAGGAGCTTGTCAATTATTTTACATTGATGAGTGGAACCTGGTACCTCCTGTAATCAGGGTACTGTTTGAAATACATGTACCTCTGCAATGAGGACACACCTATAATGCATGTATCGTATGTATTGTACCAGTCCTGTCTCATACCGTATATAGTAAAGGCCATGCACTTCAATAACTTTTATTTCGAGCAAAACTAGTCAAAACTAACCAGTGCCATGTCATGTACCTTAGGTGTAGTGTAATACGGAATTATCCATTTTGGTATCAAAGAGCCCAAGGAATTTAGCTTTTATGTGATATCGTTAATGTTTGAATATAAATGCCATATATATAGTCCTTTGGATATAATATCGTTCTGAAAAGAACAGGTTATCAATAATCAACAAACAACAGACAAACAAAAAAGTATTATACACAAAAATATAACTGATCTGTCCTGACATTTCGACAGGAAGATGAGAGGCTTGTTGGACATGGACACTTATTGCAAAATCAAGAAGGATCCAACACAGACCCAAGAAGCTAAGTTCACTAAGACATTAAAAGCATTAGAGAGGGATGGGGAGTTGCCAACAACCTTATAGGATTAAACCTACAGGTGCTAAACCCCCTAGGATATATAGTCTACCAAAAATTCATAAAAAAGACGACCAATTCTCCCTGTTATGGGACCTCTAAACATATAGCAGGTTGGACATGCGTCATTCACAATCATAAAAGCTCACGTGCACACTTCGTGCATATCATTAAACTCCATCCTCTCCATCTTCCGAGGACAAGCTCAAGAAAACTAGGATTTTCAGCGTGCGGTACATCAAACGTTTGCAAACACAGAATTTTACAATGCCAGCAGTTGCAGCAGCTTCACGTAATTCTGCCAGTAAAGTTTTGGATGGCTGCTATGCAAAATGTGCTCTACAGTGCCTTAAGAAATCTCTCTAGTTTCAGACCTAGGTACACTCTTAAGCACTTTACTAGTGAACCATGCATGCAAATACAGTAAAAATTTTTTAATTCCAGTCATGCTACAATCCACACCAAGAATTTGTACATGGAATTCTTTGAGGAATTAGCTTTGAGCACAGCCCCTGTCGAACCTCGGATCTGGAAGCGCTATGTCAACAATACATTCTGTATAGTAAGGAGCTAGAGCTTCTTGAGCACCTCAATAGCATTAGGCCCACGATCAAGTTTACTTTGTTAGAGGAGCAAGGTGTGTTGCCGTTTCTTGATTGCTTGATCCGCAGGGTCGATGATAGGTTTTCGTTCAGTGTGTATAGGAAGCCAACGCACACTGATAAGTACTTAGACTTTAAGTCGCACCACCCAGTTCGTGGGGTAGTTAGCTGCCTTTACAACAGCATCACGACTAATACAGCATCGTTGGAGAGAGAGGAGACATGTTTGAAAGATGTATTTGTCAAGCAGTTTATTGAGTCATCGTTACAGGTAGAGGGACGATGAAGGAGCCCAGGTGAAGGAGAAGGACCATCTACTGTGTATCCCATACGTCAACGGTATGAGTGAAGTCATCAGGAGGATCTGCAGCCTACGAGTCGTCTTTAGGTCTGGATGGACACTAAGGTTGATTCTCTCAAGGGTGAACTACATAATGGAGCTGAAAGGGTTGTGGCTTACTGGAGTCATCAACTAAAACCGTCAGAGTGTATTGTGGAGCGAGAAGCCCTGGTTCAGCAATCAAGCGTTTTTACCCCTACTTGTATAGACGGGCCTTTACCCTCATCACTGATCATAATCCCCTGACATCACTAAAATCACTTAATGCATTTTGGAGTCCGGCTTACGCGCTGGACGATTTTTCTGCAGCAATTTGATTTTCGGTTTCAATATCGGCAGGGTAGTGCAGATACTAACACTGATGCTTGTCCACAAGATCTACTGGTCAATTCTATACCAGACTCAGCACACTTGGAGATTGTTGCCGCATCTCAAGTGGCTGCTCAAGCCATTGATTGCTGCACTAAAGTAAGGTAACCCCGTAGTCCAGTAGGATTGCGAAAATGTTTTTTTAAAGAGGGTATCCTCTGCAAACAGTATACGCCATTGAACAGTATGACACAGGTGGTAACATACTGAGGCATGAAGTCTTACATCACCTCCATAACCAGTCACGACACTTCGGTTAAACGTACTACGTAAGACTCGATTCTACTGGGCAAGGTATGAAAACGATATTGCCTAATGGGTTCACAACTGTCAGGAATGCCAAAAACGGCAAAACTTGGTCCACAAGCACCATTAGGGACACTACAGACTCTGTTCAAAGTTATCCTGGGATATTATGGGCCCCCTTCCTCGGTAAGATAGAGGAAACCAGTATATCCTGGTAGTAACAGTCATCTTCACGAAGAGGGTAGAGGCGTTTCCCCTCGTCAATACGCTGTCAATCCACTGTTCTAGTAGAGGTTGCAGGTATGCACCATAGTGACCAGGGTGGCCAACCTCTATAGTGAGGTGATTCAAAGTCAATGTAAGCTATTGGGTATCCAAACTACTCAAACGTCGGCCTATCACCCGCAAGGGAACAGGCAAGTTGAACTCGCAAGCAATCTTGGCCTAGACCGTTAAGGACAACCAGAGACTTTCAACTTCAGAAAGTGTTATTTGCCTACCATTCACCATATTTTGGTCGTACTCCAGGTATCCCTGTAGATGTGTTTTAAGTCGATCCCAAATTGCAAATCGTACTGTCCATAACTACCCTCGCCACACCCATCGGCAGTTAGAAGAGTCTATGGATTCTGTTGATGCAACAGCAGCACAATAGACAGAAAGCATTGCGTGATAAGGGTTGTCGTGGAGAGGTCCTTAATGTGGGGGATCGTGTTTGGTTGTTTGTCCCTGTTGTGAAGCGAGGACTCTTTCGAACGCCCATTCATTGCTAATTACACTGTTATTGATAAGTATGGTCCTCAAGCTTGGTGGGACTCAGAAATTAGTGGTTCATCGTAATCGTTTGAAACTATGTCATGGTACTCCGACACAAAATGTACCAGGTACATCTCCTACCCCGCCCCCCATTGTTTTTGCCCCTCATAGTGATACTCCTTCTACAAGGTTTTACGTTTGTCCCGAGTAGTGTCTTTTCCTCGCTAGTGGTTCGTTGTCTCCATCATATAGCCCATCTCCTAACCCCCCACCCTTGCCCCCAGCAAAACCGAGCCCCGCCTACGATGATTATGTTTCCCATTGTATTTCTTATGTGGACGTAAGACTCGGGGGAGAGTTACGTGACACGATGAATGTTTATCAATTATTATTAGTTGTTATTAATTATCATAGTTAATATAGTTATAGTATTCTACAACATTCTATCAGTTTCTGTATAAATAGTTGGCAAAAAGCCACGTGTAGTCAGTCTGTTGTTGTGTACCATTGTTGTTTTGAGTTTGTAATAAACGTTTGATTGAACTGTCTTTGACTCGTTGAACCCATGATACAATAGTATAGGTATCCACACTAAGTACATACACATGTACACTAGGTACGTGCGCATGTACACTGGTCTACATAGCTTTTGTATGTACACTAGGTACGTACGTACATGTACATGTATGTGCACTAGGTACAGATGTATGTACATACTGATTGCGGTGTTTTATATTTACGCATATGCATTTGTTGAAGCCCTACGATATAGCTCTCAGCATTGTAAAAGCTGCTCAGTAGGAATTGAGGACAAGTTTATAACGAACTCATAAACATGACAAATCATGTATCCTTTGCTATGGGCAAGGGATAACTACCTCGCTATCCAGTAAGGGATAACGAAGGAAAGAAACCAAAATTTGGGTTATTCACTTGTGTATTTACAGTATAATGGACTGGTACAGTCGTTGGAGTCAGTATCACCTAGGTGGTTGAAGTTAGTTTATGTAACACTTACTTGCACCCGCCTACCCACCCCTACCGCTTCCTCCAACCAAAATGGTGAAATTTCCAGAAATAATAAAATTATACCAATTTACCAATCCAGGTACAATGGTATATAATCATGTGAATGTACTTTTTTTGTCGCCAACTTTATCTCCCTACAATGTATTTAAATTCTTATCCTTAAGTATTTTTATCCTCAAGCATCCAATAGGTCATATTGCTAATCATGGCTTCCCTTATGATGCTTGTGAACTGCCGTGTTGATGTAATTGAAATCACAGCCACATTGATTTTTTTCATTGAAACAAATTTGTTAATTATAATGTCTGCAACTGGAAGTCAACTTGACACACTATGACTATTGTAGTATCAGTATAGTTGATTTGCATTAACTTGTCAGTCATTATATTTTGGATTATGTGGATAAAACCAAGCCCAATTGGCTATGACTGTAAAAACTTTTAAGAAGCCAATGTTTGTTTATACCCACAATACAGTACACATAATTTTAATGATCATTTCAAGCAGGAGTATCCTTCATCCATGTTGACCTATTCTTCCGTTAAGGATAGGTATGTATCATGGCTCGGTGTCTGGTTGTAGATTAAGCCCATGCTGTCCAGATGTACGATCAGTGGCAGAGCTGAGTCATGATTGATGGTAGGGAAGTTGAACAATTATATCAATGCATCAGTCATGCATGTAACACTGCTAACACATTCATCACAGTAACACATTCATCACAATACAGCATGCAATGAATACAATGGGGAATGAGCAGTTTTAGGAATGGTTAAATTACTAATAATATTACTTAATTTATAGAGTCTAAATACCTGAGTTAAAATTATTGTCCTGTTCTTGTCACGGACGCCTCATTTACGCCCACTTAATTAATTAATTGACACTTTTTCTTGTGATTTTTAAAAGCTTCACAACAAAGACTGCAACTTTCTTATACTTTATGCTACATATTCCAAACTTGATACACAGGTAAACAGGCCACAGTAGAGCTGGAATACCAAGTTTAGTGATGCACATAAATGTAAGTTACAACAGTATTTTCGCCGTTCATCTACACGAAAATCTATCACGGGTACTCAACAGTAGGACAAGACTTCCTCCTCAAAGTTTATGCTTCCACTACCAAAGTTGATATCTGTGCTGAGCAGACATAGTAGAGCAAGGAAATCAAGTTTTAGAAGCCAGCTATGTAGAAAACTCGAGTTACAATTGCTTTTGCAGCAACCGGTCTTGGCGAATTTTTATCGTTGATCGACGATCACTTTAAAGTTTGCAACTTCATTCTCATAAATGCTAAAGCTTCTTAACTTGATATATGCACCCTGTTTAACATCTCTATTAAGGTTGTAGCTGCTGTAAAATTTTTTAGCAGTATTTCAACTAACCCAGATAAGATTTGATAAAAAAAAATTTCCTTACTGGATGTTACAATAAATGGACGCTTTATCAACTCTATGAGAATGGCCATTTTCTTTAATAACTTGCAACTTAACCAGACACACCTAGGCGTGGTTGGTTAAATTGCAAGTTATTAAAAATAACTAGATTCTAGTTATATTATGTAGGTATGGCAGTATAAAAAACGTGAAGCAAGGTAACATGGTGCCGTGTCTATAGCTATTTGGTGTTCAGCAAGCAAGCCTCGGTAGTAATTCGTCTGTTAATTGATGGCTGTTCTAAAGATCACTATGCATGCATGCATGTATGTCGTCTCAAGTTGTGTGTTTATAATATAATATATATATATGTGACCTGCGCTGAGAAAACCGGATCTCTGTCGCAAAAATTGAATTCCAGTTATAATTAAAAACGCGAGGCGTGGTCGTAAAATTAATGGCGGAATTCTCGAGTGGTAAGGTACCTTCAACGGTGTTAATAACACCGCTGAAGGTACCTCACCACAGGACAGTAAAGAGAGGTAAGCTATCAAGTTTCAGAAGCGGGTGCCACACGTTCGTGAAGTTGCAAGTCGATAAACACGGACCGTCGATCGCGATCGTCAAAACGCGAACGGTTTATGTTTTATCAACCATTTGTTCTCCATGGTGCTACAACAGAACCTTTTGTATTGTAGCTCATTTTGAAGAGCTTTTTCCACTCTGTCCAGTGGTATAAATAGCTCGGAAAATTATTTTTGCGACAGAGATCAGAGCAGGTCACATATATATATATGTATAGGATATACCATGCCTGTCAGGGGTGTATAGACGGTGCTAACGGAATACCATAAATAATTCCAAAAAACTTGTGAAAAGTGGGCGTGATTGTGTGAAAAGTGGGTGTGTTAGTATGGAAAAAAATTTTTACCCTAAAAGTGGTTCCGCCATTTTGGATGGCAAAAATGTATCGTAGGAGTGGAGAAAACGTTTGTTTAGTCATACATTGGGCTGTTTTTCAAGGTATATTAATGGTTGTAGTATAAAATTACACAATAGTTTTGCATTCCATCTGGAATTGCATTGTTTCTTGTTTTTGGAGCCATCTCCCACTGTTTACCGTGGTTTTTCGCACCTTTTTGCCATCCATACCGTATATAGCTGCAATAGGGACCTTTAATGATATTCATTGACTCCAGTTAGCGCCTAAACAGGTCTATACGAGATATACCCAAGTG
The DNA here is from genome assembly GCA_036873525.1 of Chalinula nematifera. Classification (NCBI taxonomy): domain Eukaryota; kingdom Metazoa; phylum Porifera; class Demospongiae; order Haplosclerida; family Chalinidae; genus Chalinula; species Chalinula nematifera. The sequence continues at coordinate 1,078 of JAYJLX010028549.1, read as the reverse complement.
AATAGTTAATAAACCCGAGGGTTTATGAACTATTCACGAGGGTATATCTCGTATACTCCCGTGCCAGGCATGGTATAGGTGATTTATAGCCTTGTTCTCTGCCCAGTTACAATAAAGAAAGCTGTTTCAGGTATTTATGGTCAGCCACAATAGCTCTTCCTTCGTGTCCTGTTTCGTGTTTATTATTGACACTCTGACGCGCCCAGCCCTAACTAACCGCTTCTCAGTTGTCAATCGTCTTGTGCCCAGACTCCGTAAAGCTCTCGCAACTTTTGTTCGACTGCTTTTTTTTGCTAATGATTGTGAGTTTTGTTAGTGTAAAATTAATTTATATCTGACAAAACGACTCTGTCTGTCCATCCGTCGACTTCGTAATGTTCCGGTAACGTTTGGTAACCAGGGGGTTTTCCCTGTATATTGCGAATACCTGATATTCACCCGATGAATATACATGGGAATTCCGGTATACAATATATTGTCGTGTCGGCACCTTTGAAGAATAAGACTTCTATAGTATAAATATATATATATATATAAATATATATACATATATATATACTATACTTATGACGTAGATCAAAGGAGCCGCCAGGTCTATAAGCCTGACCTATCAAAAACCACTGGTCTGATAATCAGTTTATTAGACCTGTGGTCTGTGGTCATGTAACCCATCCCACTAATTTCAATATCATTATACAAAGTAACAGTTGTTTGGCAAAGACACGAAGGAACAGGGAACAGTACCTTTGCTTCATCGAGTAACACAGCATCAGGATGCTACGGTTTCTTCTTCTACACTACCTATAGCCAAGAAGTACCTCCCATAGTAGATCTAGCTGTTATACGGGATGGATGTCGCTAGTGTCAGTTGTTAGAACATCGCATTTTATGGAACAAGTTCTTAGGCTTGTATCATGCAACTCTTGTCTTCTGAAACTTTCTGGAATCGATCCAGGAACAAAAATAAAAGTCTCTGCTTTTAAAGAATGTTTGTAAGTCCTGTGGTCAATTGACACCGCACGCACACGATTTTAAAAATGGCTGTTCCGAATCATAAGCATAGTATATATTGTATAAA
>JAYJLX010028438.1:0-16789 GCA_036873525.1 Chalinula nematifera | reverse complement strand
ATATCGTAGTACGGCCGTTTCGTAGTACGAAACGAAAACGCGACGTCAACTTTTTTTTGAGGGCTACTGTACATGTAACTTCAGAAGCAGCAACCCATTTCCTATTTTGTAAATCAATCCCTCAAATGTACTTAGCAACACACATGAGAAACAATTATGCAAAAGAAAAAGAATGACTGATTATAGTCTGTTGACTTGACAAATTCCCATCCGGTGCAATCAAGAAAGGAGCTCCAAGGGGCTTAAAAATGGCAGAAAAAGTTACCAAGAACTGTTGCCGATGCAATTGTTCCGGTCAGTGTAGGATCTGTGCCTGTGCCTGTGCAAAGGCTAACCGTCCTTGTTGAAAGTGTTTACCTGGGTGCTTAAAGAAATGTGAGAATTCTCCCATTGGGCCGTCCATCTCAGTCTCGAGTACACTGCCATTTTCTGATTCGGTCAACTCAACAATTCGTTCTATCCACAAACGCCAAATTCATTTTCCTCGTGGCAGTTGCCCTCCAAGCTATATTTATCAAAACCCCTGATGTTCACTCATCGCCCCGTTCTTCCATGAGTTCGTTTGTGGAACAGCCATCTGCCCTTAGAGAGGGTCACAATGACTGCAATATCCATTTTTCCTATTCTTCTACTGTACAAACCTCACCCCAAGTCTAATCCTCAAGAAAACTATTTGCCTGACCCAAAGGCTAGTTCTCTGAAAAGATGGCAAATTCAACAAACTCTTGGACGAAGGACGCGCTATCCAGCGAACACTTAAATTGTGTAAGCGTAAACCGCCTGACATCAACCGTATAGCGCGCTCATTTACTAATCTTATGCTTCAGGGACACACCAAAGCGTGTCTCCTTAATGACAATGATATAAAACCGGTGTTTTACAGCCGAGTGAATTAATTCGCAATGATACTAACACTCGCTATACAGTCCTGGATGCACTTAAGAGCAAACATCCTCCCCCACAGCCTTGCCACCTTGACTTGGTACCCTGTCGCCTTTGAGGGGATTGATGGTCTGGCCATTAGAAGGGCTGCCTTGCATACCTCTGGGTCAAGTGGTCCTTCTGGATTGGATGCTCATTGCTGGTGGAGACTGTGCTCTGCCTTCAACTATGCTTCAAATAACCTATGCCAATCTCTAGCCTCATTTGCTCGACGACTTTGCTCCTCATTTGTGAATCCGTCCATTATATCCGCTTTTCTGGCTTGTCCCCTAATTGCCCTGGACAAGAACCCTGGAGTTCGATCGATTGGCACATGTGAGACTGTTCTGCAAAATCAGTTTTTTTCCCTTGTGAGAATCGACATACTTGAGGCTGCTGGTTCTCTCCAGCTTTGTGCCGGTCAGTTGAGTAGTATGGAGGCCAATATCTATGCAGTTCGTTCGTGTTACGACGACAATATTGAGGGAATTCTTGTGGTTGATGCATCAAATGTGTTTAATTCTCTAAATCGTAGTACAGCACTCCAAAACATCCGTTATATCTGCCCTTGATTTCCTCCTTCACAGTTAATTATCAAATGCCTCTGTTCTGTTTGTGGAGGGGTAACTCTCAAATCTCAAGAGGGTACCACCAAGGGGGATCCTATTGCCATGCCACTGTACGCATTAGTCACTCTGCTCCTCATAAAAACCTCTCTGAAACCACCCCAGACATCAAACAGGTGTGGTATGCAGACGATTCCACTGCTTGTGGAAGCATCACTTCAATTCGAGAATGGTGGGATACAATCTCTACTCTTGGACTTTCCTATGTATATTACCCCAATGCAAAAAAGACGTGGCTCACTGTCAAGGATTCCTCCTTATCTCATGCTCAAGAAGCCTCCAAAATACTAATGTTAAGATCACAAGTAATGACCACCCCTATTTAAGTTCCCCTATTGGTTCTCAAGAGTTTGTTGAATCGATCATACAGTCCAAGGTAGATACATGGATGGGCATTAAGAACACCCTCACTGACGTAGCAGTCACTCAACAACATGCCGCATATTCTGCTCTCACACATGGTGTCTCTAGTTTATGGCTGTTTATGTGCCGTACCACCCCCAATATTCACCACCTCCTGAAGCCTATTGAAGATTGTCTCTGTTCCAGATTCATCCCAACTATAACTGGTCAACCTCCACCAAACAACCATGTGTGAAGGGTATTTACCTTACCTGGTAACCTTGGTGGCCTCACTATTATACCCCCAACGCTCCTAGATTCAGAATACATCTCATCACTACCACAGTCCTCACTTCACTTATTCTAGAACAATCAGACCAATATTCCATTGACACCTTGGAAGCTCAACAAGCCACCAATACAGCTAAGTGTTTACGAAGAGACAAGTGGGCCTCCGCTGCGAATGAGTTGCTGTCTGAATTACCATCGGATTCTAATTTTCCTATTAAATTGTCACAACAGAAGGGAGCATCAAGTTGGCTTACTTCCCTCCCTACTTCAAAACATGGTTTCTTTCTACACAAGGGAGCAATCTGTGACGCATTGTTCTCTCCGATATGGCTGGCAACCTGATAATACTCCGTTAGATTGTATTTGCGGAAAAGAATTCTCAGTCGAGCATGCCTTATCATGCCCAAGGGGAGGATATCCCACACTCCGTCAGAACAACCGAAGGGACTTTACTGCCAACCTAATAACCAACGTATGCTCCAATTTGGCAATTGAACCAACTCACAGGCAAATCCCTCTCGGTAGGCTTGGCAAACATTGAGGATGGTGCAAGACTAGATGTTGCTGTTGATGGGTTCTGGGGTGCTAAAAGGCAATGCACAATCCTCAAAGCGAGAGTATTCAACCCTTTCCCACCCTCAAACTGCAAATCCTCCCTCCTCACTACTTATAATAGCCATGAAAAGGAGAAGAGATGCGCCTACAACTAAAGGGTGTTTGAGATTGAATGAGGGACCTTTTCACCATTGGTTCTCTGGCTGACTGGAAGAATGGGCAAAGAATCCACCATATTTTACAAGAAACTAGCCTCCACCAAATGGGATGAACCATACAGCCTGATTCTAAACTGGATCCGTGTATCCCTGGGTTTTTCAATGTTACGATCGTCAATTCAATGCCTCAGGGGTGCCCGTTCCACTCAAGGCCATGCCATCAGAACCTATTCAAAATCTGCCCTCGTTGACTTAATCGAAAGTGAAAGCCAATGGTTAGGCTTTGAGACTGAAGAGTGAATCTCATTGACTATTAATTTATCCTTTATTTTTTATTCTCTGACTTAACTTGTCATGTGCCGTACATTCATTTCATTGTATTGTCCTGTTTTTGTTGATTGATAATCTAAAAAAGAAACGAGTAATGTTGCATGATGAAGTTAAATGCATATTTGTGGTTTTGCAGTCGCTATGTTGCGTTCCTTCTCTCTTCCACATGCTGATATCTGATCACCATTTTATCAATTTATTACTGTTTTGGTGACATTAGCTTCGAAATAAAGCTAGCTCTTTGCTGATTCAACCTTGCTTTTTTTTAACCAGGGAAGGCTGCTTCAGTGCAACAGCACTGCTCTTCAGCAACGCCCTGAAAAAAAATATACTACATAGAAAAACTAAGAAAAACAATCATAAGTAGGACAAAATAAAAATAAACAGGATCAAAAACTAAATTAAAAAATTACACAAAATTATTTATAGATTTATATAACGTACAAAAATCCACTTAAGTGGTACAATCATGTAAAGTAGTATTTAAATTATTCCAGAGTACTGCTCCTCTATGATAAAAACTGAATTTTCCATACTTCGTTCTTATAGCAGGAATATGTAGGCGTTTTTTTTCTCTGAGATCGTGTGTTCTTTTAGCATTCGAATGAATCAAGGACGTATGGGGGTGTGTACTTGTTTACAACCTTAAAACTTGTTTCAACATCAACAGTTGCCATCTGTGCTCTAGACATAAAGTTTGATACACTTTCATTGCCATGTAATTCGAATAGCCAGACGATGCAAACATCTATTGAGCTGAGAAGATCCTTCAAGAGGGATGACAAACAACACTACAATATTCTATTCCTGGTAATAGAAAGGCCTTGTATAGCTTGGTAGAAATCAACTTTGATAGAGATAATCTGGAAGGATTTTCCTCTTTGCTGACTTTACTACACTCTCCACTTGTTGTCTCCACGACATGTGTTTATCAATATAGATGCCAAGGTAACGAACTGAGTCAACAACAGGAAAATATTCCCTCCTATTGAAACAGAGAGAGACGCAGAAATGCCTCTTGACCTTTGCGGAGAAGCTACTAACATTGACACACATTTAGTCCGATTAAGAGAGATACAATTGAACTTCAAAAAAAAAAAAAAAAAATGGTGCTAGGTACTGATGAACCTCTCTCGAAATCCTCGACCCCTAGTTACCCCCAGTCTTCTGACTGGTCGTATATAAACTCAGAATTGTCTTCAATGTTATCTCCATTAACGGCCGAACTTAATGCTGACCTGATTCCTACCTCGGTGGCGGCGGACGAGTTCGCCTCTCTGGTCTCGTCTCACCTGTCTCATCATGGAGTCATTGTCCGTTGAAAATCTTCCACTCCACTTCTCGAACACCGGGTAAGATCGATAGTGACCCTAACTGATCGCCTCCGTGCAGAAAAGAACCGATCTCGTCGTACGTTTCCCAATCGCCCGGAAGTTTTTCTCCATTCTGTGAGGGCACAAAAAAAAGTCAAGATGGCGGCTGACCAGGCCCTCCGAAACAGTTCCACTGAGAAACAGGAGAGGGCTTTCCGTGCTAATCCTGGAAATTTTCCAAATCTGTTTGTGTCTCCTCCGACTCTAAATCGTGTCCCTCGTTTTCGAGGGAGGTCTGTTTTGATTATTTCAACGAAACATGTTCCCAGGAAGGTTCCACGTACTCCGGAATTCCAGATTGGGTCCACAGTGTGGTCACTTCTTCAGAGTCTGAGCCATACAAATTTGACCTTTCCCCTATTACTCCTAGCCTTGTTAAACGAACTCTTCAACGTTGACCTTCCTCATCTTCTCCGGGGGATGATGGTATTACATATTTCCATCTGCGGAAGCTACCATGTTCCCACGGTTTCCTGGCGACTCTGTTTTCGAAAATCTTATAGTCCACTGGGGAGGCTCCATCGTCCTGGTTTTCAGCTTCCATTATCCTGATTCATAAAGGAGGTGATCTTTCCGTACCAGTTAATTTCCGACCTATTGCACTAACATCGGTTATCTCCAAGTTATTCCATAAGATCCTGGCCAGGAGACTTGAATCTTACCTAGTGCAGAACGTCATCGTAGACCCGTCGATCCAAAAGGGTTTCCTATCTGGGATTAATGGCTGTATAGAGCATATTTACTCGATCAGCGCCATTCTGGATAATGCTATTCATTCAGGTTCTCCTCTGGCGATGTCCTTTTTGGATTTGCGTAATGCATTTGGTTCCGTGTCTCATTCGTATATCGGGGATATCATGGAATTAATTGGTTTGCCTTCTCAATTTACCAACTACGTTAAATCCAATTATGCAAGACTTTCGGCTCGCGTGACTACCTCTACTTGGTCCACTGACTATTTTCCGATTCGCAAGGGAGTATTTCAAGGAAATACGTTGTCCCCTATGATTTTTCTACTTTCGTTTTCTCCGCTGCTGAATTTGTGCTCCCGTCCGCCCAACGTCGGTTTTTGTTTGTCGCTTCCGGTCCCTGACTCCTCTGGGCTTCCTCAGTTAACTCATCCATCTATATCAAGTGGAATGAACCTGATTCCGATGAACCCCCTGGTTGGTACTATGCGGTGGTACATGGGTACAACTCTGATAGTAGTGTTGAGATTATTTATTGCAACGGGAGTCGCGAAGTTTTAAATCTGAGGGAGGTGGACTGGAGGCTCACTAGGAAAGGCCAAAAGGCATTCCTTCCCTCGGAGGTTACACCACCTCAATATCAACTCAAACGTATTCGTGAAGCCAGTGGAAAAGTTAAGACGTATTTATCAGCCCCTCATCTCGTCAAGGCTTATGCTGACGATCTGTCTGTCATCTCCTCCTCGAAAAGTGCTCACTCAGCATCCATACTCGATTTGAGCCAGAAAGCCGCCCAACTGGATCTTCATTTTAAACCTGAGAAGTGTGTCTCCATCTATTTTGACGGAAGTTGTTTTGATAAGAAGACAACATTCCAATTGGTCTCTGGTAGTACTAACAACATCTCTAAAGCTCCTTGTAAGGTTTTGGGTCATGTTCTGTCTATTATTCCTTCCGCTGCTAGAAAAGTGTCTACGAAATTTCTGTAGGAGAATATCATTTCAGCGATTAAGGCCATTGAGGAGCGTCTGATTCGAAATGAGTATAAACTCTGGATACTGAAACATTATGTGGCACCGTCTGTTAATTTTTTCCTGAGTGTGGATGTATTCTCGGCTTCAGCCATTTCCTCAATCCAAAAGTCAATCACTCGGACTCTGAAGAAGTGGTTGAATCTCCCCAGAAGCTGCACTTTGGCTACCCTGTTTCACCCTGAGGTGTTGAATCTTCCCTTTCTACCGCACATGCATGAACAAGCTAAAGCATCATACATCTGCTCAATTGCAGCCTCTTCTGATCCTCATATTCAGGAGTTGTTTGTCCTTCTGTCTGACCGTGATTTTCGTTCTCGGGTGGGTATTACTCAATCGTCATATGATGCACTCTGTGCAGCTCGATCTTCAGTTTCCTCAATCATTTCTAGTACATACTCAAAGTCCCTTAAATCTAAGTCCAGATCATTTGTTCGTCATCTTTATTCAGATAAATGGGATACACCTTTGGATACCCTGCTAGTGCAATGCAAGTTTAGAGATGTGGTGGAGCTAGAATCCTCCAATCGTGTTTGGAATCGCATCATATCAGGCCTTCCAGCGGGTCAACTGTCCTTTTTGATCCGGGCTGGAGCTGATTGTCTTCCTACTCCTCTTAACCTGAAACAATGGAGATTCAGAGTGGATGCTAGTTGCCACCTGTGTCAACGACCATTCCAATCTACAAACTTAAAAGAATTAAAAGTGTGATAAGAACAGGAGATAGAAATCTTGGCCAATGATAATAGTAATGACTGAATGGATGATTTGTCCATACCTGGTAGGTTTAACAAAGCTTTAGTAGCAATGGAATTATTGAAGTGACCCAAAGAGCCAATCTCCAACGTTGAAAATGACACCTTGAGGCCACGCTCTTTTAGGTCACTAAGGAGGTGATTATATGATGGTTTGTTAGCTTTACGATCATGGGCATTCCGTAACGATTCCAGATTGTTAGCTGGAATAGTCCATTCCAGGATATATACGGAGTTGTTGTCAATGATGACAAGGTCAGGACGACAGGTAGATACCGAAATGTCTGATGGAAACGTGGCGGGTGGACAGTCCGAAGCACGCCAATCACAGAGATCGGCATACACAGAGGCTGAAGATGGACATTTCTCTCGTACAATAAGCGATAGATGTTGCAGGACTGAGTCATGCCTCCAGCTGAATCTCCCCTGTTCCAAAGATGTGGAGTAGCCGTTGAGAATGTGAAAAGTGGTCGGGAATATAAATAAACCATTGTATTCTATTTCATTGCCTCCTTAAAATTAATTTAGTTTTATTACTATCATGCATCATCATAATTATCTTCTTTTTTTTTTTTGTTGTGTTTTCGCCTTGCCAGGTCCCATCTGGAATTCTCGTAATTCCTGCTGGTTTACCCTGTGTCCGAGGCTAAATTTCTAATTCTATATTGTTGTTTTGTCAATACAATTGCTCATTTTATTTGATGGTATTTCACTCTCTCATTGTACAAATCAGCTGGAGGAGTAGAATTGAGGACATTGATGGAACTTGAGGAGTAATGGACTGCTGTATCCTCCGGATACAAATTTACATCACAATCACAAACAGAGGCAGGTAGGTCATTTATAAAAATTGAGAAAAGTAACGGACCTAGAATAGAGCCCTGCGAAACACCACACGTAATACTACTCCAATCTGATGAGACTTTCCCAATCCATACTTTCTGAGATCTATTTTCCAGATAGCTACTAAAACACGACACACAATCTTCACTCCTAGATACCTTGAAAGTTTACGCAAAAGAATATCATGGTCAACACAGCTGAACGCTTTCCTCTGATCTAAAAACACTGCACCCACAAATCTACCTTCATCAATAGCCCTCTTCCATCTATCCGTGGTATATAATAGGATATCCTGAGTAGAATACGATGGTCTGAAACCAGATTGCCTTGGGGATAGTAAACCTGCAAATTCAAAAAGGAGTACAATTAAAGATAAACGAATCTTTCAGGTAGCTTGGATAGAATAGGAAGAACAGAAATAGGAGAACAAATCCTTGCCCTTTATCTTTTCAATCGCAACAACACACGCCAATTTCCACAAATTAGGGACCCTTCCATGAGATAGACTTCTGTTAATAACAGTTGTAATAGGTGAAGTAATAAATCCCTTTAACTGTTTAACCCATCAACACAAAATACCGTCATAACCAGTCGATTTATTTAAACTCAATTCCTCAATCTGCTTCATAACATCCCACTCCAAGACCATATAAAACTTGAAGGGAAAAACATTTGGTGGAATAAATGACATATCGGGAGGATCGTTACTACTTGGAACAATCTGTTTTGCAACAGAACAGAAATAATCATTTAATTTATCTGGAGAGACTGTGGAGGACTGGGAATCAAACCTTTTCGAATTGGAAGATGACAAAAATGAAACATGACCCCACAACTCGTGTGACTTATCCTTAGCCCAAAGAAATACTGAGCTTTTAACCTCCTCAATGTTGAAGTAGCTTTATTTCTTAACTTCCCGTATGAACAAAGCCATACATGTAGCAGAAGCGGTAATTATCCTCACTGCCACACAATGGGCCCTGTCACGCATCTGTCGACACCTCTTAGCCTCAGGAGAAACATTCCACAGAAGGCCACGTTTCTTAACTCTGAAACATCTAATCGGAAACAGTAGATAAACGACACAAGAAACAACAGTACTGAGACGTGAAACACAATCATCAACATCATCAAAGGAGGCAAATTCATCCCAATCCAACACAAAGAGCCTGTTTATTTTCTCCTAATCTCACCTATAATTTCTACCATACATGCTGTACTTGTACCAGAGGCTAAAAAATCATCAACGCCGAGTACCTGATTCAAAGCATGGCTCGAAGACCGTTTTTCCCGGCTGATGACTGGCTCTGATCCCTCAATTATAGTGTCAGTATTGTATTAAGTATTTGGGACTCTGAAGTAAGTGTTGAGTGCTCAAAGAGCCCGTGTGCCTCAGCTTTCCGATGACGGTCTTCAGCTTACTCCAGTTACGTCAGCCAAACGCTTGTGCAGCTTGCTTGTATAGCTGTAATCATTATGTTATAACTACGTTCGCTTGGTTAACTGTGAGTGCGTCTAAGAAAACCTGTTATCTGTCACAAAAATTGAATTCCAGTTATAATTAAAAAATGTGGAGTGAGGCGCATAATTTAATGGCTGAATTCTCGATCAAAGATGGAGCTTAACTGTCTGTAGCTCTCTCATTTGCTAAGATATGCTTACAAAACTTGCTCTACCATCTCTCGTATGGAAGGCGGTTTGTAACAAAATTTTTTAATGACGTTGCGTCCTTAAATCATGCCCTTACGTCCTTAAATTATGACGTTACGTACGTAATTATAACGATACGTACGTAATTATGCTTTTCTTAGTTTTAATAATTATGTTCAATTTTTAATTTCATTTTATTATTGGACTGAGTGTGGCGGAGGGTTACAGAACTACAGTAGGTTTGTTTTTATGCATGCTGGTATACATGTACACAAAATAAAAAGATTTCACTATCATTGTAGAGCACTCATTACTTGAATACACACCTAGTGTTTCTTGAAACACGAGTTTTACCTTAGTTTTAATATTATTTTGTACCGAACCAATGCCCAGTTTATCGACAAAATACACAATGAATGCAAAATCATGGTGCAAATTTTTTTTTTTTTTAATTCACAAAATTATGGACTAAACAAGGCTAAGTGTTTTATTCTTAGAATATTTCCTATTCTTAAACTTATGTACACTATAATTTGCAAAATTACGCTGGTATATAATATGCCAAAAGCTACCTGTAAAACATTTAAAAAACTAGTTTATAGCCACTTTGCTTTCCAAGTTGCATCTGGAAGGTACTACATACTCCACTCTAAGTTCCTATGCCACTCCCAAACAATTTTATGAAAATTTGTAAAATATACCTAACTTACCAGTGTATAGTAGAAAATAAAATTTTCACTGGATGATCGATTGTAGCCTCCATCATACTGATGGGATATTCAGTGCTCCTTTCTGTTAAGCGCCTGTTGTACTGTTGCAATAAAAATCACCGCAATATCATCACATATTAACTATGAGGGTGCGCACTTAATCTCCCATAAGTACCATAGTTTCATATACGAATTGTACTATGGACAGTTTCAATCGTGTTAAGGCAAGTTGATATAAATCAATATTTATCTACAGTACATCGCAAAAAAAAACTTTACGTCGCGTAGTACTAAACAATCGTTTTACGATAAACAACGATCCAAAGACAGTCATTGTTCTCTACCGTGTTATACTCAGCTGTCATAACTTTTTGTTGAAACCTTTAACTATTAGTATAGATAAGTTTAACAAAAAGTTATGACAGCTGAGTATAACACGGTAGAGAACAATGACTGTCTTTGGATCGTGTTAGGATCCTTGTTTATCGTAAAACGATCGTTTAGTACTACGCGACGTAAAGTTTTTTTTGCGATGTACTGCATAAACACAGTATAGCTGCCAAAAAGAATTATGAAAGCTGGATATCCCACTGTATTGAAATTGCCCATTATAATACAGTAGCGCAAGATTACTATGATAAAGCAAGATTTTTTGTTTACTACTGCATATAGAAATACACTTAACACCCACCTTTATGAACACTTCCACATCTCTCCTTGGGTCAACTATTATAGCTGAGTTTTCATGCAAAACAATGTAGGAGGCCTGAGCTAAACATTCTAAATAGTACACGCGAACTTCAAGGCCGGATTTGGTGTCTTTAATGACGTCTTTGAGACCACTCTAAAAACAATAAGAATTAGACATATACATACATCATAAGCAACGACATTAGGTAAGAAAAACAGTGATCTGATAAAAGCTTACATGCACTCATTGCTACTTGCCAATAATTACTTAATTTGAGGTAAAACAAAGCAAAGCTGCAAATACAGTGTACAGTAGCCTTCTAAAAAAATAACATGGATATATTCCCAGTGTCATAATTCTCTAACACTGATCCATGGCATTGATAAAAAAAAGCTTTAACACCAAGCTATGAAAACTGAGGAACAAAAAAGTAACAAAACTACCCAATGTCAACTCCTTTTGAAGACGACAGTAGCTCAATGCTCAAAAATACAAGTACATTATGAATAAAAGGTGTTTTACAGGTCCATTTTGCAGCTCTGATAGCCATTACCTCATGTTCTGCATTGGTACCAATTGATTGTAAAGCTAAATACTACCAATATATTTACATGTACTGTACTGACAAAATATTAAATATCACTAATAACTGGATATGTGAGAAATGGCTGGACACAGCAGCCATTTTTAATGAAATAATAGCACATTGCACTTTGTGACATTTTAGGATAAAAGAATCACTTCTAACAAACAAAAACCAGGAATGATAGTCACCAAAATAGCCCATGAATCTTTCAAAAACACCCAAGTTACGAAACAAATACAAATTTCACTTAAGTCACTTTATAAGCAAGTCCACCTCATGTTGTCCCAACCAATGAAGTAGAGTTAACTCCAGATTGTTATACAGATAATTTTTCAAGTAGTGGCTTCATTTTTAGATGATTTGGTTCAATTTTGTAAGTATCTTCTTCATAGACTTAACAATATTGAAACAACAAAACTGCATCATGCATGCGCCGTTGCTTGGCCACATGGGATATAATGGCTTAATCAATGTACTCAGAATACATGAATTCTATAAAGCCTTACCCTCAATCTCAGCTTTCCTAAACCTTATAATATAGCCAGGATATAACCATTTTACATAAATTAAATACGCGTACTTATAAGGCCGAGGTAGCCGTATAGCAACCAAGGTTTTATAACAGCATATCTACCAACTAAACAGTATCTAAGGTAATAACAATACATTGTAAAAAAAAGGTTCATGTCAAACAGTACAAAGAAATTACAAAACAATCCTTTTGTGGTAAAGAACAATCCAAACACAGTCATTGCTCTCTACAGTGTTATACTCAGCTGTCATAACAAGGGATCTCACTAGAAATCTAAGAATGGGGGGGGGGGTACATTTTGCTTAAGAAATGGCAGAGTCAATGGAGAATGGAAAACTAGCTTAATCATCTACTGATTTAACTAATTAATTGAGAATAAAATACACTGAATATGCATCAACGAAAGGGGGCGCATTGCCAATTTATATGAACTCAAGACGGTACAATGAAAGGAACAGTACCATCCTAAAAAGAGCTAGCGAGATCTCTGCATAACTTATGTTGTAACCAATCTACGTATACAGACAAGTAAACACTGTAAAAAAGGTTGCGTGATTTTCACGTAGCGTGTGATATTTCTGACGGTTGCCATAGAAATACCATGGCAACCATCAGAATAATCACACACGTTGCATGAAAATCACGCAACGGTTTTTACAATGAAGGTTTTAATTACAACAGCTAGGTATACAGTGGAACCTCTCTATTACGGAAATCACGGGACCAAAAAAAGTTGTCCTTAATAAAGAGGTTCCTTAGTACAACGGCTAACATTAGACAAGTCAGCATAGTCTGAAGCATGAACTACCTTTCACCTTCAGCTCATTTTAATGTTTAACTGATAAATAAATAGTACAAAACAAATTATCAGTGAATATGAACTTGATATTCCATACCTGAGTCAAGAAATTGATGAAAAGCTACTAAACTCTGCTGCTGAACAAGCATTTACTAATGTAGGTTTCCGTGACTGGAAAAAGGGCATTCTGCCTCCCACCCCCCCCCCTTCCCCACAATAACTCCCTATCACATAAACAAGCTGTTGTTGCATGGGATCTACATGAAACTACAAGCAAAAGGAGATCAGTGGCTGAGCAATTGGAAGTAATCAAGCTGACCAAGTTAGGAAGAATAAACAATACATCAAAAAGCATAGCTGAAATTCTCCTACTGTGTAGCAAGCAAGACATTGATTTTAAGGTGGTAATCCACTGGTAAACATTGTTGAATGTTGAATGCAACATGCTGTACAAAGTTGACCTGGAGTCAACTTCTTTCAACTTTCAACACCGAAGCCATGAAGATCAAATGAAAACTAACTGTTGCATTAAACAATGTTGACCGGTGGATGGCCACCTTTAGAGCTCATGATGAAAGTGACAGTTCCTTAAAGTGTAATTTTTTGGACATCTTGCATGTGATGGCTAAACATGACCTTATTGTAAAGAAGAGGCTCTTTCATGGTCCAAAGAATGCCAAATACACCTCAGCTACGATTCAAAACATTCCCTTAGTTCTCATGGCTAATCTAGTGAGGAGGCAGATAAGCTGTTCTGTACAAAAGGCCCAGTTCCTTTCGTTGATGGTAGATGAAACAAAGGATCTGCACAAACAGGAGCAGATGTCACTGTAGTTCGCTTTGTAGATGGTGATGCAAATCTCACTGTAATCAAGGAACACTTCTTAGCCTTTCATTCAGCCGATAACCTAAATGCAGAATGTCTAATAAAGTATATCCTGGAAGCTCTCGACCACCGTTACAATCTTGATCCATAATGAACGGTGTCACAAGGATATGATGGAGCGTCTGTTATGAGCAGTCATAGTACAGCAGTACAGCAGCGTGTACGACAAGTAGCTCCAGATGCCATTTATGTCCATTGTCACGCCCACATCTTCAACCTAGTACTAGTTGACTGTGTTCAAAACAATTTGTTTGCTTCTAATTTTTTTTTCCTTCTCCAAGCACTGTACACGTATGTTACACTGTCCACCAGCAAAGCCTACAGTATATTGCAAAAAAGTTAACGTTTCGTCTTCATTTCGTAGCAAAGGTCCATAGAGACAGTCATTGTTTATAGTGCCCGTTTATTACTGTGTTATATCCAGCTGTCATAATTCTTTGTTGCCACACTTATCTAGTATTGATATACCAAAAAATTTAGACAGCTGAATATACAACAGTACAGCAACAAAAACATTAACTTTTTTCTGCAAGCAATGTACTGTGCATAATCTTTACTGAGAAGCAAAAGGAAATTTATCCAGGAAAACCAGCTCAAACAACTCTCCAACACCCTCCAACTGATGTTGTAGCTACCTTGGAACAAATTGCTGAAGACATCGACAAGGTAAAGGCTATAGAAGCAACAGGTCTAATACACCAAATACACGGTTTCCAGTTTCTTGCTTGTTTGATAGTTTTCCAAAGAATAATGAGCGCTACCAAAGCATTAACCAATCAACTCCAGAATACAACAGCTGATTTAGAGTATCTGTTGGGTTGTTGGCTTCGACAACACAAACCTTGAGAGATTTTCAGAGTGATAGTGTGTGGGAAACTTCTTATAAGTATATCTGTGAAGTAGCTTATTGAACAACATCGATGAAGGCATGACACATAAGAAATCTCAGAGAAGACTAAAACAACCAAGGAGGCTGTGTTATCTTGGAGCCTACAGGAAGTCGAGAACAACTTAAAACTTAGTTGTAGGGAAAGTGTGAAGCTCAGTTTATATCTTCCTGTACTTGATTACATTCTTTCAGAATCACATAAGCACTTTTCAACTTCAAATGTAATAAAATCCATCAATACTTGCAATCCTCAGTCCTCCCACTTTCTGGACTCAGAGTTATTTTTTCCATGCTGGTGTCGAAGTTCAATTTAACTTCCGAACTTCTTCGCAAGGAATGCTTACAAGCCAAACTGGCTCTAACACAGGAAAGACGTCAGCAGTCCGTCTTGGAAGTTCACCGTCACCTTTTGCCTCTATATTCTGCCTTTCCAACACTAACAGACATCTTTAAAGTTGCTCTGACCATTGTAGTAAGCACGGCACAATATGAAAGATCATTTTCGGCCTTCTTTCGAATAAAGACACATTTAAGGACTACCATAACGAACCCGCGACTAGCCAGCACTGATGTTGTAGCTACCTTGGAACAAATTGCTAAAGACATCAACAAGGTAAAGGCTATAGAAGCAACAGGTCTATTACACCAAATACACAGTTTCCAGTTTCTTGCTTGTGCATAGAGCAGGACTAAACAATTCACGACATTTCTTGAAATTACTGTGAGGAAATTCAACGGAGTTGATAACATCAGAACAACAGTGCTATCGTAACAATGCCCTAACCAGCTGAATAGACTAGCTTGATCTAAAATAAAATATACAATTATAAAACAATGACTCTCTTGTCTGCAACAGTAGCGCAACCTATTTCTACAAATCTGTTATCTTCAAAGTTAAAAAATGTACAATAGATCTAGTCCAAATAGAAGACTCTAGTATAAAAATATTAGTCTTCTGCTTTTATGAAGTATTACTTTAATAGATCTATTTATAGCCTATAAAAAAGCCTACTAAGTTCAATTTTAGTAAATTTCGTCACCGTATGTGCACTAGCTATGTACAGCATGCACCCAGTGACTTACCAATATCAATACAATATAAATAATGCATACATGGATAGGGTCATGTAGTGTAGTCACTACGCATGGGTAACTGACTATTGCGTCCTATCAATAAACAGGACCAAGCTACGCCACTGCATATCGCTCTCCTAAAACCCAATGAAGACAGAAGTTGTTCAACAAAAACATAAACACGAATGGCGGATGGGGGCGTGGTAATGTGTCGTAGACACAAACATCCAACTTTACAGAAAGAGATCGACGTGTTCATGGATGCACATTTTGACAAGAGTGGTTTAAAGCAGAAGTATTGACGAAGAAGTGAGGCAAGTACACCCCATCCCAGACTCCCTGCACGGAATACTATTTTGAATCTAAGAAACACTGATAGACAGTCTAGCGGAAAGTGCCTAAAGATTTCTTGTAGACAGACAGCTTCAAAACCCTCAACACCGCAACTGATTTGCTTCTAAAGGAAAAGATGACTTCCAAGTGTTATAACAAGAGACCAGATTTCACATTTTTTGAACACCTCGTCCTCATCTCGGTCAGTATTGATAATGACTCAGTTGGCCTATCTCAGTTCCAGACCCACCTGAAGCAAATCTAAGGTACCAGTTCTAGCAACACTGAAATCACTAATCTAGTACCTACTTTACTTTAAAAATAACTTAGTTTTACCTTTTATTTTTAATAAACTAAAACACCCAGGGGGTGAACAACTAAGCCCGAGGTCAATAAGTAAATGTGGGGGGGGGGGAGGGGTGATGCGTGTTTAAGAATACATGTTCAAATTTACCCTGGTTTACTATTTTACTATTATATTATATATATATAATATATACAGTAGCCCTCAAAAAAAAAAAGTTGACGTTGCGTTTTCGTTTCCTACTAGGAAACGGCCATACTACGATTATACTATAGTGTATTTTTTTACTATGCTATATACAGCTGTCATAATTCTTTATTATTTAGCTATAGTATTGATAAAAAAAACAGTATAACACTAAGTTATGACAGCTGAGTGATAAAACTGTAATGAAAAACAACTTTAGGATGACCAGTTCATT
>JAYJLX010028327.1:0-16795 GCA_036873525.1 Chalinula nematifera | reverse complement strand
TTAATACACTACATACGTACATATACATTATACTACATGTAAATGATGGACAAGTACAGTATTCTGTTATACTACTTAATACACTACATACGTACATATACATTATACTACATGTAAATGATGGACAAGTACAGTATTCTGTTATACTACTTAATACACTACATACGTACATATACATTATACTACATGTAAATGTTTGTTTATACTTCTATTGGGGCTGTGGGTAGTTTACATAGTAAGTGCTGTCTATGGTTAGCACACAACATGCAATTTAATTGAAAAAGTATACAGGCTCTATTATTGTGTAAAAGCAATTTCGATTAAACTTCATTAGGGTTCAAAGCGTATGCCAAAATAAAGCCACAATAAATTTTTTTTTGATTTATAAAACCTTAAATGTATTTACTTGTTCCTGTGCAGCGACACCAGAGCATTCCACTGAAGCTGATGAAGCTGATAGTAAGTTTATTGGCACATGATTAGCTCAAATATTATGTGCATGTTCAGAAGATTGCATGGGCATTTTTCTTGTTATATACCCACAAGACATTTTATGACTCTATTATTATGGGTTATTAAAGGATCAGAGCATGCACTGCCATGCTGTGAATAAATACATGTATACTAATCATGTCATTAATACTTGTTTTCCATTTTTTGCATAGGATTAATACTCGAAATTGCTGGAGGTGTAGTTGCTTGCGTAATTCTTGTCATTTCTGCCGTGATATGTTTCGTTTGTTATTGCAAGAAAGGTTAGCAAGTCCGCTTAATTGTTTGCTGTAGAGTGAAAAACTTGCATATTTTCTTTGTTTATGTAGTTGGAATGAAGTGGCCATGGACTAAACAGAAAGAAGTGAGTCAAAACTTGTGCATGCGCATGTTTCACTGAATGGTGTGAATGTTATATCCTTAAGGTAATCTGGTGGGACCAACCACTCAACAGAAAGTGGCTTACAAATACACATATGTACATGTACATGTATATATTCCAAAGATGTACACCATGCAGTTTTCTGCTGTACACCAGTTTACTACTAGTCAGTTCATAGATCGTTTGTATCTTTGCTCTCCAAATGCAACTCTACCTTTGATTACCAGGACTATTTTTAACTCAAGTGTGGGCGATGGGTTGTAGGCAGTAGTTGGTTTGCTCTTAAATCTGTAATGGATTAGCGGGGGGGGGGGGGGGGGGGGGGGGAGGGGGAAGGGTAGATGTATACATGTACATGTGTTAGTATCGAAGTTTGTATGCCTCTACCTTGTGTAAAAAAGAATGGTAATTTTGATGGATACCTGACTACATTTTTTTCTAACCTTTAATGCTTGTAGGTGTCTTTAGACATTTTGAACTCTGCCCACAACATTTATGTTCCTAAGCCAGAGAAGCAAGTATATGTAAATGTAGGAAGCTATGTTGGAATTGCAAAAAAAAGGGAAAGGGGGGGAAGGGATGTGGTTTGTAGGGGCACAGCCTCTTGCCATGTCAGATATTTTTGAGTATGGAAGGTGGTTCGAGATACAATGTTAGCACCTATAAATGTACATGATGCATAATTCTAAAAACATTAGGCAGTGTGTGGCTGGTGTGGGGGTGGGGCCAAAAAATGGCAGGAGCGAGTGGGTAAAAAATTGACTCATAGTTTGTTATTGTAAGAAAGGTTAGCAAGTCGACTTAATTTGTTGCTGTAGCGTGAAGAACTTGCTTATCTTTTGGTCATCTGATTTCCATGATAACCATAACAAGAGGTTTTTTCCGCCCTTTATTGGCCTTTATTATGGTTTTTCTCACAGGGTGCTAATTAGTGTGATACCAGACGTTAATTCTTAAATTTATGTGAAGGGTGTGAATTTGCAAATTTGTTTGCGGCAAATGATTCTATGTTCAGCTTATGGTATAATAGTTATAAGTACTGTATATCGGGTTATTTTTGAACGATGGAAATTTTCGATGGCTGACTCTTGTTTGAAATTAAGAAGTATGAAAATTTCACGCATATGAGAAAATCTGAGCACGAGCTCTTGGTTAAAAGGGGAAAAAAAAAAACATGGCGTCATACCTGAGTAAGGGTTAGTTAACTAATAGAAGCCAGGTCTTCCACTAAAATGGGGGAAAGAGCAGCAAAAAAACCCCGATTAGTCTTTTTTACTTCTTATTGTCCATCCACATGCTTGCGAGGGCATGTTCATATGTAGTTTATTAATTTCGATAATTTTAATTTCTAATTATCCAAAAATTTCCAGCAATGAAAAATTTAAAATTCTGAAACTCAGATACAGTTGAAATATACCCGTCGCATTACCCGATTTACGGTATATTGATGCTTGTGACTGAGTTCCTGATAATGAAGTGTGAAAGATTATATTTTGTAGTTTTACATACGTCCTGTTCTGTGTGTGTGATATGCCATTTGTTTTTTTGTGCCAATTTTTCATAATGAGAATCACTTCTTGAAAATTTTGTGATCATCTGCTGGTCATGTAGTATTGCGGTGTTTGTGGTAGTGTACAGTCAATCGACCATACAAAGCTATTATATACTTACATGTATATGTATTTGAATCATTTTATCTAAAATGTGTTAATGTTTCAGCATGGGGTCAGGGCATTATACACTCGTATACCTCATTTACATAATTATGTTTTTAAAATCTATACTAGAATACTGATATGGAGTTACGAAATCAAGGCCACTGTGTTGGCTCTCTCCCAGTGCCAATTGACCAGCAGGATGAAGTGCAGGAGACTACTGAATTAGACCCTGTACTGAATAATGGTACCACAATAGGGATCGAATCTACCGAGCATGAGGAAAATCCACACTGGTCATGTAAAGTGGGCCAGTAAAGGGAAAAACCTTTTTTTTTGTCTATTATTGTATTATACATGTGCCTATCAGACGATACATTTTAATGTATAAACATTAATAATTTTGTTTTTGATCACTATACATAGTCATTATTATTATTGTAGTTGATCATAGTTGTTCA
Organism: Chalinula nematifera; assembly: GCA_036873525.1. NCBI lineage: Eukaryota > Metazoa > Porifera > Demospongiae > Haplosclerida > Chalinidae > Chalinula > Chalinula nematifera. Next base: position 13,805 of record JAYJLX010028327.1, on the reverse strand, counting down.
CCTTTCTCATGGTTCAGTCATATTGTCAACTAACTTAGTTGATTTTGTAATTATTATTAGTTCATATAGGCAGCTCACCATTTTGCTTGCTTTGTTCACTTCATTTTTCCTTTATTTTGTTGTTGTGTAGTAGGCAGGTTTAAGTATAAGTTTCCCATCTTTATAGTTTTGGTGGTGATTATTTTTGTGTACGTTTGTGTTATCTTTCAGTATTTTTTATTATTGAAGGCACGGGATATATACAACATTGAATAGGATAAAAGATCAACATGTGAATGCTGCTTTCAAGGGATCTGCACACTAGAATACTATATTACAGTATTAGACTCTTATGTAGTTTGTCGATCTGTCACACCCTCTGGCCTGAGTATAGAAAAATGTAATGGCAGCACGAAGGGTCAAGCGTGAAAATAAAGAGGAAAGTGCGTTGCGATATGGAGACAAGATCGTCAGGATGGATTTAGAGGGATGCCCTATATCCCCGAAAAGAATTAAGCCATGGACTGTGCTTTCATTAATGAAGCTAAAGGTGCTGTAAATCTTATCCGTCAATTTGTTGAAAGGCATTTCACTCAGTGAGCCGCCCTTGGAAAACCGTGACATATATATACACGTTGTAAGTCAAAAGAGCTGATAAAACTATCACTATAGGTATAGATCTATTATTCTAAGTACTGCGACATAATTATATATGTACAATAATTCATTTATGCTGGTTTATAATTGCCGGCGAAGTGGCTTAGTGTGGCTATAGAGTATGAGAATTAAAAAAAAAACGGTAGAAAATGAAAAAGATGCGCTATGGGGCTGGTATGATGTAAGTGGAACAGCCATTAATTGACTACATGTATTCACTGCTATATGTGTGCCAGTGTATTATGGTAGCAGGTTAGCTATTAGGTAAGGTCACTATTAATCCTGCTCTATAGGCATTACTATAGTGCAAGACGGGTGGTAGCAGAAAGGTTTAGTGTGGTGAATGAAGCCGCTCCATTAAAAACCGAGGTGAACTTATGACTTTTATAATGCTTCTCGTAACGTATATTCAGGAGGACATCATCAAATTATCACATGACAAATAACCATCAAACCTGTTTTTATATATAGTCTTGGTGGCCAGACCCTCCCACTCCGTGACCCGCGCCCTCAAGCAGGAAGTAAATTTAAAGATGGCTGATTTCATAAATATTTTGTGTATAATTATAGTCCATATCTCACTAAATAATAATCTTTGAGCAATAATTTTTACAGAGCAATACTTTTGTATACAAATACTTTAAGACAAACTTAGACTATTATTAGTTTTTGATTGCAGTCCCTTTAAAAAAGATCAATTCACTACGATCACAATAGAAGCTCCTACTCTGATGCACACCAAGATATGGTGGAATATCCAATAATTTACGGAAATATACTATTGAAGTGGTTAATTTTAAGTGCCATGCCCATCAATACAAATGGTCTATATCTAGCAGATTATTGTTTAATATGCTACAACAGATCGATAATGATTGATTCCATATAGCATTCTATACTATATGATTATGAGAAGTTACTGACGTCCCGCATTTTTAAAGGATATGACTAAATATCTTTAGCATTCTTAACTTGCAAAAGCAGTCATGTATGATTTAACAGCTTAACTCATTAAGCGTCATCATACACAAATGCATTTTAGCTGAGAAAATATTTCGATTGTTTGTTATAACTTAAAATTACTCAACCTTAGTAGCTACATGTATGTATCCGTGGGCTGCATGGGATAGATCAATAGGTTAGGTTGTGCTGAGCAATTGAATAATTACTCAACCTATTAACAGTGAGGTTGGATAGATTAATAGCTTAGATTTTGAGCAATTGAATTATTTCTCAACCTTGTAGCTGTCATGTGGGTTTGCTTAATTGAGCTATTAACAGTAGGTATGTGAGTATGTTGTTTTTTTTTTCTTTTTCGTACCTGTTATACCAATAAATTGGTACTTATGGTACTCAATGAATTAAATATAGATTCAGTATAGTTATAAATAAATCATGTAGCAGAGAGCTATTCAAGGTGCAATTCAGAGACACAATAAATTAGAGTTGCTATTACTTATACTGATTAATGTATTGATTTCCATGGCTGTCATGAAGGGAGATATGTTAATATCTTTCAAACAAAGATAATATACCTGCTAGGTACCACATGGTTTATGAATAGATAATTCAATAACTCATTATTTATTGATCATTATTGTTTCAGTAATTTATTTCCCGTTTTGATGGGTGTATAGCTTTTTGATGGGTGTGGCTTTATCCTTATAAGGCAGTTAGTAGTATTAATGGCCTTGTCTTAGAGAGTGTGTGTTCCACTTTGTGAAAGAGTAGACTGACTGGTTGTAATATATTGCTTACTTCATTTGATACCACAGTCTTTAATAAGGAACACTAGAGTATATGTTTGATTGTCAGCAGTATAATTATATACTTGTAATTTGTGTATATATTATGTTTTGAAGCATGTGTATTATGTAGTCACAAGGGTTTCGCACTTCATTGCACCACTTTATAGTTGTGTTACTATTGAGTACATATACCATAGTAAAATATACAATATTATTAATCAATATAATATACAAATTTCATTTTTCTCTTAATTAATTGATTATTTCAACTTTTATTATACAGCAGGTTTGGTATTTCAGGTCCAAGGCAATCGTTTAAGAGCTGAGGATCGACTCTACGTGACAGATAAGGTATATTAATGAAAGCACTAAAGTACTGAATCCGTGTGGTTATGCATATATTCACTTCATTCAAAATAAATGTAATTTGACAACACAGCTTTTTTACACGCATACACATTCTTCACAGTTTTTATGTCAGTGGCACATACACCACTCACACACACGCATACACATACCACACACACCATACACACACACGCACGCGCGCGCGTGCGTGTGTGTGTACACAAGCAAACAGATGCTTTGAAAACAAACCTTAATACAATCTCAACATACTGTCAGCTTCTTCAAACATTTCAATGTTAAAAATTAATGCCACACCTCTAAAACACCACACCCCCTTTAGGCTTTTAATTCTGCTTGAAGATAAAAAACATGGCTGACGGGGAAAAACGTGGCTGACGAGGAAAAACGTGAAATATCGTGCCTACCTTTATCTGACGAAAAAAACATTCCAAATGTAGTAAGTAACAAAATCACAATTTTGTTAGAATAACTAAAAAAAAACTAGCCTACTAATATTGTATAATTTTTGAACGAATTGTTTTTACTTTGACTGTTTTATATGTGTGAGCATAGTGGGACGGATAAGCGGTCAGAGTTGGGCCCGTCAAAAGCTTTTAAACCCCATTCCTGCTTCTCAAGGGCAGGGTTCCTTCCCTCTATAGTTGCACATGGGTATTTTAATCGGAATGTCTGAATGGATAGCAGTAGAAAGGCTATAGTGCCATTGTCATGGCAGCCATGGATTCTCTATCAGGTACATTGTTGGTAGCCCACGAATACTGCTAACGGTAAACGCACTATTCGTGGTAAGAGTAATGGGGATTCTTTACTCGAAATCTCAAACACACACACATGCACACAACAGGTTCACAATCAAGCACTTTACAATAATACAACACAGATACTATAACCCTCTGCCCACGCTCGGGTTAATCAAGACAAAGAAATACGTTAACATTGACTGCTATATGATTTATGTATGTAGCAATCCTTTAAAAAAGATCTATCCCGATGGTTTATCTGGTACTGACCTACCCGTCATGAAATACCTTCACTATAGTTTGGCAATGTCATTGAATCTCAGTGAATCAGTCAAAACCTCATAAATTGAGCCCATGTTGGATCAAAGGTTGACCCATCGATCAACCATCTACCAAGAACCTTTTCCAATGGATCATTATCAGTGAGGGTAGAATCATGGTGAAGGGCGGAGCTCTTCTGGTGTGACTGGTCCCATGATATTTTGCGTAGTCGGAGGGAAGTTGAGTGAAGGATTAATTTTGCTGATGACTTGGGAAGGTATATATAAATAGTACTCCATTATTATATATCCTTCTATATATATACCCCCCTATACCCTTATTTTTTATAAGGTGTGTGATAATGGTTGGTCTACCCTCTAATATGAAGTCACCTGAGCTGTGAGAGAAGATGTAATACCTCGATACTAATTTGGTAGGTGTGTCAAACCAGTGCACATATCATTACAATAAGTAAACACCCACTTTCTTTAATTGCACAGCTCTCTAGTATATAGTGGTGGCAAATCACCTGGGCAAACTCAATACTCTAGGGGTGGGGGATACGTTCAATGGAGCCGTATAGACTAATTACTGGAGAAGAGTTCAGTTGAATTAAGACACCATTTTATTTGGTTATAGAGTGGCTGGTACTAAATGTGCGGAATCAATGTACTCAAGAGTATCAATTGGAATAATTAATAGACGTATATGTTGTACTGTTGTTCGTGACATTCTATAACTTCATAAGTAAATAGTTGTCGGTCGATAAAATTCAAAGTTAATGTACTTTTATTACCAACCAGCAATCAATAATATATATTGTGTTAAGGTGTATTAATACTTGGAGGGTAGGTATGTTAATGTAGTAACAGTAGTGTTCCCTTGTCACAGGTATTAGCTGTCCTTCCCTCCTTCAGGGGCTGTGGTCAATAGTCTAAGGGCATTAAATAATGTATATCAAAAATAAGTAAATATTTGCTCAGTATAATGTTAAGGCAGCATAAAATAACAGAACAATTGCAATGTAGTAAAAAAAAATAAAATTAAAAATAAAAACAAAACGAGTAGAATAGGCTGCGATAATTTTGAAGTTTCAGTTTAACAGTCAAACTAAGATGACAGAACTTATTCCGTAACCGTCCTCGAGTCCCAAACCACGCCATTTCGAACGAGTTCCTCGAATACATAAGTTGGTGGCACGTATTAAAGCGAATGAGAGCTTGGTTCGTATCCAGGTCATGACCAGGCTAGGGAAGTTCCCACACAGAGGCAAGGTCACTGGCAAGTCGTTTGAGGAAGGACTTCGACTCCTTGCCTACTAGGCCGTCGATTGAAAAACATAAAGGGGTAAAATTACAATGACGTGCCTCGCAAGCCTCGGTGTACTTCCTCTTCTTGTCAGTTTCAGCTAGTGATAACACGGTCTGTGGTGACATTGCTAAATAGGAAGGAGAATCGGTATTTGTGATCCTGACGTCAAACATAGTGGTACTCTGTCTTTGCCATACACCTCTCATACGGCCATATCCGTGATAAGTCCATTGGTAGCTTGAGTCGATTCTTGAATTATTGGTTCTTTGACTACATTATGCCAGACTGTAGAGGATAAGTCACAGAACAAGTCACGGATCTCATTGTGCCTCTGAGTCACGAGTCCCCCTTTCTTACAATCAAGGGCATGGGTTGTCGTGAATGCAGCCCCACATCCATCACAGGTGGGAGGCAACTCTGATCCTAGTAAAGGTTTCATGTATCGGAGGCAGATGGCATCCCGCATGAACTTGTTTGATTTAAAAGCCACTTTTAAGTTTTTATTAATAATAGTTAAAAACAGACTGCATATGATATATACCGTATGGAGGGACTTGCTTGAGATTGTCTATATCATGATACGTCTAATTGGGTTGGTAGTTTCACCGGATGTTATATGTCATAAATATAGGCATGTCTGTCTAATTTATTAATCTGCATGGTATCTTAGTAACTATAACTTTAAAAAAAAAAACAATTATTATACAAAAAAATTTCAAATTATATATGAAATTAATACAGCATAATAATGATAAGTATAGTAAAGAATATACGTTGATGTTATAATAAAACACTAATTCAGTCTAGCACTATAGACTAGTTTATGCTATAGTATAGTTTATACTAACTAAGATTGCAATATAGTAAAAAGAATTATGTACACATGCACGCTAATTATATAAGAATATTATACATATGCTAATTATAATATAACTAATCAAAAGAATATAATATCGCTAATTATTATTATATTATAATAACTAATAAGAAAGAATTCATTTGCACACTTCATGTTATACAATAAAACACTCCTCTATAGTTTAACTAATATATACACTTATAAAGAATGCAATGCATAATAATCAATATACCACACTGCATGTTGGCATACAAATTTAACATACATTCAGCATAATTATAGTGTATATAAAAAAAGCATCGGGCTACGTAAAACCATTAATTAATTCAAACTAAACAAACCAAATATTATACCTTAATAATTATATAACTCAGCTAAAATAATAATAAAAAGTTATTGTCGTTACTGTCTGCGTCAAGAAATCATCGTGACCTTTACTTGTTCAGCAACATCGTTAAATTTCAGTTTATCAGTCAAAACCTTGCGAAATCTTGCCCATGTCGGACGTGGAGAGGTTGACTCCAACCATTTGTTAAGAACAGTTTCCAATCGATCATTATCAGTGAGAGTAAGATTGTTGCGAAGAACATCACGATCATTTTTTGAAACGTCAAATGCTCGACCTATATCACTCCATTGGGCTGATTTGTCTTGCAGCAAATTGAACATGTTGAGTGTGGTCAATCGGTTGAATGAAGAACCTATATTTGAGAGATAATATAGGAAAAATAAACTTCAAGCATTAATGTCTATAAAATAAAATGGTGTTTATGATTGATGAAAAGTGCATGGTCTGATGACAATAAAACCTCGGCAGTGATTTACACCACACCCTAGCCCGCAACCCCATATGTATAAAGCATCAATATGGTAATCACGTGCGTACCTTCCATCCAAAGCATCATATCTTCAGTCACAGATCCGGCAAACTCATCAGGATCACTAGAACAGGTGTAACACTTGTTGTCTTCAGTTACGGTACAGTAGTGATCACTGTGACCAGCAACAGGACAGGGGAATACCTTTGTGATGGACGCTACAGCTGTGTGCTTTAATTGCTTTTTTGCAAGGTTGATCGCTTCTTTTACTGCCATGCATATTTTGAGGCTGTATAAAGGATTTTTTCTGAGCAATTCGGGCATACTATGACTCACTTGTATCCACCATGTTTTATCTGATAAAATCACTACACCTGGGATTTTACGGCTCTTGTCACGAACTTGGATTTGATTACGATATTGGTTACAGCCTGATATTTCAAACTGATTTTTGTTGGAAAGAAGCTCAACGACAGAAGTGAAATAAAAGCTGTGAGGTAAAATGCGCACTTCTTTCTTATCATCTTCTAAAATAAACCCACAAGCATCCTTGGAAACCGCTGATTCAGTGGGTGACAAATACGACAAGGCACTCGGAAGGAAATACAGCTGCTCCTTTTCATCGACCAAAACAGCTAATCTTAGTGAAACCAAAAGTTTCAGGAATTCATCGTTTGATAAACCATCGGTAAAATCAGCATCTTTGAAAAGCTTATCACAAAAAGCGGCATCAAATAAGCCTTTCTCTCCCAATGTAGTGCACAGATCATGGTAGGCTCGCAATTGAGGTGGCACCTGGAATGTTGCAATCACTATTTGCGAAAGCCTCTCTATTATTGGATCGACTTTGGTTAGTACGAGATTGGCGATAGCATCATGATCAGGATAATAAAGCAAAAAAGCTGATTGGTTGAAAAATATTAAAGCTTCTTTCACCGCACTTTCTATCATACCAAGTAGATTGCCCAATTCGATGCAATCTTTCATTCGAATAATGGAAGCTTTGTTTTTCAAGGCAAGTTGAAAAACAAACCATCTCAATGGTATGGATTGAGGCTCAGCCAATGACGTATCGGCAACTGCTGTTATAGCATCTGTAATTGCATCTTGCATCTCCTTGGTATACCCCTCACGCTCCTCTCCTGTGATGGCCATGGTATTCATTTGAAAAATCATTTTTCCAGAACTAGTAGGGAGTATCACATGCTTGTATGTTTTGGACAAACCACCAAGGCCTTTCTCCAACGTATCTACGTGTAGCTTTGCGGTAACATCTCCTTTGAGCTCTAGCTCATCTTTGTGTGTACCAACGATCATAACTTTCGAGGGAGGATTGGCATCAGCTGCTATTTGGCAAGCTCTTTCGATAAATTGGAGATTGGTTAGGCATAAATCATCAGGTGGGAGTATATTTTCCCCTCTCACAGTGAAGCGCATCTTCGGTTTGTCTTCAAGACCCTCTGTTAATCGCATGAGGACAATTTGAAGCGAAGGACCCTTAAACAAGAGAGGAAGCATGTCTTGAAACTGAGGCTGACCACCGGAGTCAATCAAATTCAGCCATTTAGAATCAAACATTTTCGAAGAGGGTTGAGCACTGGGAAATGCATTATTTATATCTTTTAATGCTTCAACAGTACTAGTAGATTCCGCAGGAATGGGTCGCTGATTATCTGAAGTGGGTTGGTTGCGACGACGAAATACTGTGACGGCTTCATCTCGCAGACGAGCAAAGAAAGTCATGCCGCTTTGACGATTTGCGGGTTGAACTTCATCTTGAGACTTACGATTCTTAAGAAACTCTGCTATTAAATGGATCAGCTTTTCTTCTGAGATCTTCTCAAACTGACCTTCAAATTCATTTAATTGATCAGCTTTGATTGCTCGGACTGGAGGCTCCATTATTTTAGTGGAGTTTCGTTCCTCCTTGGGTAGTGGTTTTTCTCCCAGAATTACTCGAGATAGACTCGTTTTTCCAACTCCCGGTGGTCCATGTAGCATGATATTGAGCTGCGTTATTTCTTCTTTACATTCACCCATTGCTAACAACACATGCTTCTGACCTGAAACAACAACAAAAAAAATGTATATTATACTTTCAAATATTGACGGAATGAATATACCGCATTACATGTGACATTATACTGAATTATATACTGCATACCAAATGTCAATTCATATAGAACCCCTTGGCCAAAATAGATGTTTAATTAAAACATAATGTAACAATATAGTATGTATATATATAGGCATGGCAGTGATAAAAAATTTTTCTCCCGTAAAATCAATCCACCATTTTATACGGCAAAATTGTATTCAGTGTGGAGGTGGAGATATAGCCTTCTTTTTGCTCAAATTCTTCGAAGCAGAGTATCTTTGCAAACTTTAAGGCCGGTAACCCAATGGCTGTATTATGAATTTTTGCTTGCAGGCTGCCGGCATTGTGCTCAAAATTTCTTTGTTTGTTAGTAAAACTTGCTTTTGTCGTAATTTTCCACTGTTGATGAGTATGGATTTTGCCCTACAAAATGGTGTTCGATTACTTGTGTGGGAGCGTACCGTATAATACCATACGATCTTTAAAGATATTCATTAAATTTTTGTTAACACCTGATTTGGCCAAGGGGGTCTATAAGCTGGCTTTAGCTATAGCTATTGTGTTCCCGACTTTCCTATATCACTAAGTTACTGAGTCTCATACATATGCCCTATAATCACTTGAGGTCATTATAAAACACAAAGTGAGGAATTTCACAAAAAATAATATGGACCAGGTAGGCGGTTTGCATCAAATCCATCCCCGGCATACAGTGACAAAATATTTTGAAGTACTGAATAAGCTTATTTTTGGTGACAGTGATATTACTGTATACATGCATGCTTTCGGTGTTAAGCCACATCAAACGAGTGCAACTATCACCCACGCAATCATACACCCTGCTCCTCGGGGCAGAAAGCAATGGAAAAGAGTAGGGGGATTGTCTTATATCGAGCAAATAAAAGTTTGAAACACTAATTTTAGCAGCTCTGGCTTGGTTAATTTTTCCTTCCACCAATAGCTCGATATTTTCCTGAAATTGCATGCAACAATGAAGGAAAAACGAAGCGCCTTTTACTGCACTTCGTATACTACAAAGCAAAAACTTCAGTTTTGCCCTGAGATGGGTGCGGTCAAATTCAAGCATGTGTCTCGCGGCACGGTCTTTATCATGTATGTTTTGGTTATGGTTTAACCGCAGGTTACCGAAGCAAAAGTAAAATTATAACCAAATTTGCTCTTTACCCCATTTTATTGAAGCCTGTTCCCAATTATATACATGCGTATATGTATCGAAAAGTGGCAATTTTTATAAAACTGCATGCATAATTATTATATACCGGAGCACTGCAGTGGCCAAAATGGCTATAGCAAGCTTTAAATACTAGCCAGCAGTTGTTCTCTTAGTACTAAGCCAATGGCTATTTTGCATGGCGACTGCGTACTGAAGTAAACACTGCATGGGTTTAACACCGAAAGCATCAGACTGAGTGTATATACTATACATTATACAATTAATGAATGAATGTTTTATATTATTAGGGCTATAGTTGGGTAATATTGCATGGTAATGTATTTTCACTCATCATAATTGCCGGAAAACACTACAGTGAACTCCCTCTACCGACCACCCTTGGGACCAAGCCGGCTTGATTGGTCTGACTGAGGTGGTCACGCATACTTTATACATTGTAGTTCAATATTTTTAAACTGTGTTCAAAATTCTTATCATACACATTAGCAATAATGTATTACAAACCACATGTTACAAAGCTATACAACAACTATTACACATAATATATAAACAAACGATTAAATGCTAGGAATTATTAAAATTATTATAACTATAATAATAATAATCATGATTAAAGGCTGCATGGTTCACACTACAAACGTAACGAAACGTAACGACGGTTAAGCGTAACAAAAGCGTATGGGAATTGCACGGTATACGAATCGTTACCATAACGAATGAATCGAAAAATTTTCTATTCATTACGTCACAGTAACGATTCGTACTCTTCCCATGTATTTGCTGTTACGTTTAACGTTACATTTCGTTATGTTTGTAGTGTGAACCAGCCTTAATTCTTGTGTTACTATGGAAACCGGTTGACCACGCCCTCTCCCGGTCGCATTATAATCTTAATAAATTTGCTGACATGCATGCAGTTACAGGATTTGTGGTCATTTGCTGGAATATATCGCGATGGTCGTATTTCAGGGCTAGTTTTCTGTGTAACAAAGGCATATTAATCGGTGCCTGGAAATTTGGCTGTATTATACATGATGAGGTGGTCGCATTTCAGAGCAGGGTCGTAATAGCGGTTGCGATAGTGTTTATCATGCCGGACAGCTGTGAGTCGCGATATAGTAACACTCGGGTTTGCACTTGTGCAAAACTACACAAAATATGACAAGGGTTGAGTTGTCTAAAAATAGATCCTAAAAACTTATGGTGTGCTCAGAATGCAGTTTGATATATATTCCCAATAGCATTGTTTGGATATATTTACTCCTATAGTATACAAGACGTGACATTCTAGTTCGATCCAGTGGAATATTAATATCCATGCAGTTGTTAATTTTTTCTACTGAATGCCAGTACGAAGCACAAATAATATACTGAAACAATATAGCATAACACAAGACAAAGGAAAGCATAGATTACTATGAATACATATATTTCAGCACATTGTGAAAGTATCTTTTTGTTTCTACTATTGTGACAGTATATTATTATCGCGGCCCACCCCATGAATGCACATGCACCCACACTGGTGATCCTTTATATAGTTTGGCATAATTATAAGCAAAAAAATTTTGCAGCTTGCTCATGCAGTGAAAACAAATTTATATATAGTACACCTAATTATACTCAATCAACTTTAACTTATTGACTGATACATTTTCAATAAAAATTAATATTATACTGAACTATATTAATAAAATATACAATTCAGGAAATCCTGTAGCAGCGAGCGAAATCAAAAAAAAAATTCCGGCATGCAAGGGACGAATCATGTACTGAAAGCATTGCAAGCCGTATTTCAAAATTTGGAATTTTGCCGGCTAAACAGCATTTTTAAATAGCTATATCACATAGAACACTATGTTCTATATTGCTTCTATCAGTACTAGCACTGGCGGGCCACGCACTTTGCATTACTACTACTACATACCATGCAGGATACTACAGCCTATATAATTCAGGCACTTCTCCACTGAATCATGTGTACTGAATAAGGCAGCAATATAGATACACTAACGACTATAAGTTGTTGCCACGCAATTATCAGTAACATGGAAAAAGTTTCACTATAGCACTGAAAGAAATTAAATATCACCTATATATAACGATATTCATTAAGCTTAGTACTACAATGAATCATTACCATTAAAATTAATTCATGATAATAATTATTCTTTCTTTTTTTTTTCCTTGTACGTGTAACGAATTGTATAGTACTAGTGTATGCAATGCTGACAAAAGTTGCATACATTTATATAATACTTTATAGCTCACTTTGTTTCATCGTATACTCAATAACAGACAATCCTTCCTTCTTTGCTTTGTCTATAATGAAAACCGATTAGATAATAAAGTTATTAATGATTTTTTTTTAGGAATAAGGTATAGATCTAAATGAATAGCCTCTACTTTTTAGCTGTGGGTCATTTTATTTTGAAATTTTGTTGTTGCCGGCAAACTTGCAATCAGTAGTTGCTCTAAGCTTTTCAGTTTAAACCGTCTATAGTCTTTGCTTTGTCTTTGTCAATATTATTGCGTTAATTAATAAAAAAAAATGGGAGAGAAGGTTAGTCTATTACACTAACAAACCACCCCGCCGGCACTGTGTTTGGTAACTGAACCAGTCATGAGCTTTAATTTATGGACCATGCAGCTGTATGAAGTGCCTTGTAAATGTGAAGAATACTGATGAGGAATCAAGTGATATTGTAAATTCCTTAAGTTAAATTGAGCAATTCAATTAAGACAAATTGTATTTCCTCTCACAACGAACACAGAAGCATTTTTTACTCACTTTATTGAAGCCAGCCTCTATGATGTTACATGTGCATGTACTTAAAGTAAAGCATATGCTATACTGTTTCATGGCATATCACTGAATTGCAAAATTAGCATTCTTGTATCAATTAGCATTGACTATGGTGTATAAGAATTGTATATTCAGTACGAGGCCCCCTCAACTGCATGACTTTATACTTCACCTTCACCTTCACTGATCCCTTTGCTGCTGGTATCGCAGTGAAAAGCAAAATGTTGTTGTTTACCATCATTGTTGTCAGTTTATTGTTTACATTAACAAGTATAATTTATTTACATGTAAACAAACACATACTAACCATAAATGTCTTGTAAGAAGTCTCTTGACTCTCCTTTACTCAGAGAAAACGGAGTGTGCCCATACTTGTCCGCTATCAATGCATCACAGTGCGCACTGTTCACTAAGTACTGGACTATCTCTGTATGGCTATGTATACAGGCATAGTGTAGAGCAGTTTGCCCATAGCTATCCTTCTCGTGTGGGTTAGCCTGGTGGATCTCCACCAGTTGCCGGGAAACGTCCGGCCAATCATTCATAGCAGCATAGTGTATTAGTGTCTTGTTATAACTGCCTCTAATTTCTCCGGGTTTCTCTGTGTCCCTCAGTAGTTCCACTGCCTTCTCTTTATCTCTAGTGTTGTAGTCGAAAGCGCTGAGCAGTTCTTCTCGATGCTGTTCACTGTTCTTTACGGCCATTGCTAAAACTATAGAGTAATTTATGACAAACGATAATATCTTTTCTGTACCGATCGACGTATGGATGCTTTCGGATATGGAAGTGTCTCAAGTCCAAAATCTCTCCTAGAGACGCCGATTATATTAATTCATGGTCGTTATTAATTAACTATAATCGCAATGAAAAATATAATGGCTGCTAGTCTACTAGTCTTGGATCTATTTTATACACAGCAGATGTACCTGACCTCTCCCGAAGAATCCGAAGGTATATAGTGAAC
>JAYJLX010028106.1:0-16822 GCA_036873525.1 Chalinula nematifera | reverse complement strand
GGACTCACACAGCGATACCAGTCACCTGTACACACTCATCAAGACTAACATTGATATATTCAGATGCCAGAACAATGCACCTTTGCAACTGATTTCCTCCAACTTCACAAGGTATAACCACCAGTTGCATGCACTGCTGCCTTCAAAACCTTTAAACAAAGGATTTACTACGTTAATTTGGGGAAATATCTTCTCAATCATCAGCCAATATCTAAATTAACCACTTCAAGATCCAACAAAAAGATACAACTTTTAAATCTGCCAATGTTTGAATGTGCTCGTGTTCGTGTAATATATTTATAGTTCACTTTTCAACACAGGTAATTCTAGGCTCTATTTTATGTACGTATATGTTAACTCATGTTTAAATGTGCAAGTGCTTCTATTTCAGCCAAATACATGCCAGTAAAAGGTGAGAATAAGGACCACTATTGACCGGTGACTTTTGGATAAGTCGAAGAGGTGCACTGAAGCTCCATTACTCAACTTTGAAATATCAAAGATCACACAACAGCTAAGTGTGCTGAGTAGTTGTTCCAACACTTACTTTAGCCTGGTCAGTATCCCACAAACTCCCCCAATTGGCTGCCGCTGGCTCAGTTGTTGTCAGGTGCTACAGGCCATTCGTCACAAGGTGATAATCAGATTAGGCCATATACCAACCCAAAAACAGCAAGCACAAACAATCTGAAATCTACTGTAGCCACGCCAGAGATAGTAGATCAATACATAGCCTGAAAGGTAATAACAGAAAATCTGTCAATAGCCCATCCTTAAGCGCCATCCATAAGAGCCCAAAGCCCCAGAATTAAGTGTTGCTAAGAACCTTTCGATTTAGTTGGCTGGAGTAATGTAATATTTCCCGTACAACTATTTTTGTTGCCAATAACTACTGAGAGTATTATACACGTGTATACTTTACTATAGCTCTAAAGATATAGCAACAGAGACTGTCCACTGTATACTATGGTGATTTATTACCCTTACCATCAAATGAAGTGGGAATGGAGTCGATGCTGAAGTTTATCAGTGCAGTTTTAACTGCTTAATTGAACCACCTCATTGTTGATCTCTCTGCCCCTGGAGGGAAGAGTGTTAATGATGGAATTGCCAAGAAACTCTGCACTGGACAGTGCGCAAATCTGAATGACGTCATTCAGCTCCTGAACTAAACTGCCTAGGCAAGGAATCACTTATGGCCAAATTAGACTATCAGACATGAGCTTCACTAATTCACTGTTATGGGAGTATGGAGCTATTAGATGCAGACGAGGAGGATGAAGATGCTATGGTAGATGCTATCAGATCTTGTGATTTTGGTGTTAGCTTCACAGTATTTTCCCAATGCATGCCTAAGCACTGTTAAATCATTAAAAATCCAATGGATGCCGGTCAGATACTTCGTGCAATGGTCAAAGTATAGCCTTTGGGATATATTTGATAAAAAGATGGCTCGATCCTAGTCTCACAGGACAGTATAACCACAGAGTCAACCACTGAAGTCCAGAGGTACTTCGAGGAAAAGTGCATTGAAAGGCATGAAAACACATTAGTTTGGTGGACAGACAGCAGTCGGTTTCCAAAGCTACACCTTCTGGCTCAAAAGTACAACTGTATATTTTGGGTAGGTTGAGGGAAAAAAATTATACATTACTCAGTCTGTTTTTAAATTGACCATACCAAATAATGGGCATGGTATATTCTTAAGACCAGGAAGAACTGGAAATACCCAATCACCCCCCTCCCCCTTGTTCTTTCAGAAAGAAAACTTTGTTTGCTTGATGAGTCAGCAGTTTACCCACTCGAGACCGCCGATTATTTGATTGATGTGGTCATTAACAAGTTTGTTGACATCAGTGACTCCCTCGAGCAACTTGTTCCCTGTTCGAGGGATAGCAGCTTAGGTATTAATGAAAGCTATGTTCTTTACAACAACTTGTGATCAGTAAATCTGTGCCAATAGGCATCAATCATGCGATGCCAGCCAGTTTTTTGGTTTCAACCTCGGTACGTTTGTAAACCAGGGTAGCCTGACAACTTGACTAGAGGACTTCTGTTAGGATATCAAATTGGGTGGAGCCTCACCTTCAGGGGCGTAACATAAAGTTCCTGAAAACTGCCATGTCACATTAGGCGCTAAAAGGGAGTTTAGGCACACCTGTGAATTCACCGGAGGGGGTGACATTTATATCATGAAACCTAAAAGTTCTGTAGTTGTTTATTTTAACACACCATTGGAGGACCAAAATTTGTCCCCAGAAGCTAAGTTTATACAATTTATGTTGTCTATTCCAAACACATACATACAGATTGTCATGAATTCTTAATCTTATTACGCAACACACATCTTGTTGGCTTCGTCTTCCAACAAGTCTTGGAAATAATTTGAAACGCAGCAGTATCATAATATCCATGTCTCATGGAGATTTGAAGCTATCTGCACCCCTAGCCTCATGATATAAACCCGAGTATACATACATCGTGGTCTCTCCAATCATCATTATAGGTGGGTGATTAGGTGGGTAGGGTGCATAAGCATTTTATCTCCAATAAGGATACTCCAGTCCCTAGACCGCTGTCCAATGCCAGATTGCCTTAAATATACAAAAGATGATGACGGCAAGCAATTATAAAGTATTTGAAAAAGATGGGAGATCTCTGTGATAGAATAAAGCAAATCTATGACTCTGTATTGATGTACATGTAATGACCTTGAAAGAACAGCTGCTTTTTCAGCTGACAATATTTCTTTCTTCAAGCAAAGGCAAAATGAATCCTTCAAATTTAAATCAACACTAAATTAAAAGTATGATTTCAACGTAAGCATGCAGGTGTACATAATTTACAGCTGGATCACTATTTAAAAGAGAAGCGAATTTCCATAGTATATTTACTACATATTATGAGTCTATGCTCTTCAGAGATCTAAAAGCAACGGAAGCAATGAAGGGAAAGAGTATAGCATTGAAAGCTTTGAAGGAAGTTCATTCATATTGCTGCTATGTCTTCATTAAAAAAATGGTATAAAACAAAAAATCCATGAAAAAAAGCAACACTAAATTTAGGTGAAGTGGAAGTTTAATTAATTGAGTTCATGAGAGGATTGAGCAGATGTCAAACCCAACTAAGGTAGTAGTGGTCCAATTGGTAAATTATCTTTTTGCGAAATCTTCAATGTTAAAACCAGGCTCTTCTAAACAAGGATGGAAGCAGTAAATAGAAGAGTTAAAACAAGTTAATTTATACTGCTGCTACGTCAGTCTTCAATAAAAAAACGATTTAAAATGAAAAATTCACAGTATTTTTTTTGCCTTTCATGTTTCATACCATACTTGCACTTAAGTGTTCATACAAGGAGCACCGACTACCTACAAATAGCATTAATTTTATTAATCTTTTTTTATTCCATGTAAATCTACTTTTTATACTTATAGAGTAGAGCAAGATGTAAAAAATACGTCATACAGTTAAGATGTAGCCATAATTTCAAAACATAAAATGCCAATAACAACTAAAGAAAGGATTTTTTTGCATTCTGTGTCCTCATCTTGGCAAAAATTATCATTACAAGGTTTAAACAATTTTATATTGAAATATTTTTTGCAAATAGGGCAGGCAGAGAACAATATAGTTGCTATAATAATTGATATTATATAGTTCCTTCATTTTTTATCTAACGTAATAAATAATTAAAAAACAGCCGACTGCCCAATAACATTCAAAGGTAGCAATACTGTCCATAAACAATGTTTAAATACAGCCACATTACATTCAACACGACTATTCTGAAAGGTATAGATCATGAAGGTTATACCCGGCAATTCTGCTGCGAGTTTCAGAATTGTGTTTTATACTGTGCTAGTGATGACACTGAAAAAAACTGCCTCTGTTTTTTTTTTAATTCTTTCTTCTATGTTTAAAGTGCTACATGTACATGCCCAAAAAAATATTATAGTGTCTTTTATTTTCATAGGTATGTTTCAGAATAGAGATCAACAAATTCCCTAACTCAATCTTCCAAAAGAAATTCCTGGTCACCTGTGACATTACCTTAAATGAAAGCGTTCATTGGTCTTGTCATTCATATGGGCCTAATTGACACACCTCACCTTGAAAACTACTATTGGAAGACATCATTGGAATCGTATCTACCGTTCTTCAGTAAATTTATGCCAATAAATTGTTTCCAAATTATTTTGTTCTTTCTACATGCAAGCCATACTCCATCAGGTTCCTCTCCTAAGAAAATTGATGAAGTGACAATGTTTATTGATCGCTTACTTCCGAAATTATCCACTCTTTATAATCCATCAGAAAACCTAAGCATTGATGAGACGATGATATGCTTCAGAGGTCGTTTCAACTTCATTTAAAATATGCCACAGACACCCACAAAATGGGGTACAAAAGTATACAGTATTGCTGATGCATCAAATCGCTACGTCCTTGACTCCTAACTAACAACAGCAAAAAATCTTCTAGCAGAAATACTGGGGAAAAAAGTAATAGATTGAGCTTATCAGATGGGGTACAGCACCTTTTTATAGTGGTAGAATAATGGTCTCAGCATGACGTCCTAAAAAGAACAAGAAGCAAATTTATATGCTATCCATAGGGTGTACTGCTAAATCTACTACTGTCACAAGATGAGGGAGGACAGCTGTACATAAATCAGAAGTTGTTCCCCAATATCATCAGTGGATGAATGGAGTCAATATACCTGATCAACTCTGTGTTTACTATAACATCAACTCTGTGTTTACTATAACATCAACTGTCGATCAATGAAATGGTGGAAAAAGGTGTTCTTCTGGGCACTTGAGGTGGCATTAGTGAACAGCTACATTATGTACAAGAAACATTTTACCGACACATCTCCCATTCAATATTGTAGATCCATTATCAATAGTCTCACTACTCCTTTTCTCCAAAGGCAGCAGTCGCCATCCATCATTTAGTTCATCCTGGTTTTGTTCCTGAACGTCTTAATCAGTGGAAAAGATCAACTTCTGAACAGTATGCATGATTATAAAATACGTAGTGCAAAAGCTCAATGGTAGAGAACCCTTTTCTTTTGAAAAACCTGCAAATGCCAACCAGCCCTTAGCCCTGATGGGTGCTTTGCGAAGTACCATACTAAAACAACAGTTTAGCCATAACTGAACTCTTATTGTCATGATACATATTGTTGTAAAAAAATGTAAACAGATTAAGTAAATACGAAACACTACTTGTTCACTATCATAAGTTCTCATACAGTAGATAGTTTCAGTGTTCTGTATCATACGAAGTAAAGCAGGGCCATGAACATTCGAACATAAAGGTCACAGAAAACAGGACACTGGTAAAAATGAAGAAATACATAGCTGCATAGGCAAGCTACGCTGTGATCACTAACCTTAAAGTTTTTAGTGAGCACAAATGCCTGAATGTGGAACTAAAAGACTGTAAAAGTTTAAAACAATCCTACCATGAGGCTGCCAATACTGAGTAACTACCTCCACCTCTTTACAATTAAAACTAATTACATGCATGGTACACGTGATTACGCAATTGATTTCTTTTGTGGAACATCAAGAGTTAAGTTCTGCTGGTTGAATATATATGATAGGTTGAAGCAGAGTCTGATTTGCAAACAGCCTTGGGGTCCGGGGCTGTCAACACATGGCAGAGAGTTAATGGTAATAATCAATCATATGGGGTATTTTTCTGCTACTCACTTAAGCTGAAGAAACAGAGTTATGTCAGTCAGGCAATGTATGAGCTGAAAAAGAATAACTTTATACACTGTTGTTCATTGCATTGTTTCGAAGATTGCACAATCATAAATTTAGAATCATGCTCAGTGTAGTTTAACTACATGTATATATGGTGACACAAAATCTACTGATAAGGTAAGAATTTACAAGCTGTGTCAATATGACACGATAAGCTTACACATGGACGGGTAGTGAGAAACTTTGAGCAAAAACACGAAGGTGAAGACGCTGCCTTAATCCAGACATGTGGGTTTTCGCAGGCTCCTAAGGTAACAAACTAAAAACTATCGAAGATGGCTTACAATATCTAGTATTGTTTGTGAGTTATTCACCGGACTGTCAGAGTTGACCATTTGCGAACCGTTGTTTTTTCGATATAACTCTAAAACCATGTGTGATACGAAAAGCCACCTTTGATACATTTTAGTAACTTACCTAAGAACTCTGTAGAACCACATAAGACCAGGTTAAGACTGCATCTTCACCTCCGTGTTTTTGTTTTTGTCGTTCAAAGATGTCGGTCGACAATCGTCGCAGCACTCTCGCATAGTAGAAGCTACGAACGACTTTAAAGCATTCACATGTTTACTAAGCTTTGAGCTTTTTGATGTAGCCTGCAAAATAAGTCTGTAATTCGTAAGTCTGCTGTTATGAGACTGCAAAATCAGCCTCCATTTTATCAATTTGGCAATAAGTGGGCGTGGTTTTATACCTGTGCAGGGCTTGCACTACGAAAGGAATTGGTAAACTACACATTGCTATAATGTAATCAATCATATTAATAGTGATGATGTATACAAAATATAATACTCCTTGGTAAAATGTGTTGTTTTCTAACCATAACAATTATGTATTTTTATAAAATTAAATATTTAACTTATAACCCTCCAACTGAATTGCTACTTCATAATGATCATTGACATGCAGTACATGTACAGTACATACACATACTGAAAACATACCACTCAATGCCAGCTTTCTTAAGAACATTACGAGCTCCATCAGATAACATCGGCTGCAGACTGAATCTACATGTACAATGTATACCTGCAAATGAAAAGAAACATTTAATACACAACTGAACAGAAATATTCAACAAATTAACAAAAATATGACAACTGCATGTACAGTGGAACCTCTGAATAATGAAACTTTTGGGACCAAAAGATTACTTCATTGCTCAGAGGTTTTCTTTAAAGAGAGGTTGCTTAAATATTGTTTCACTGGGAAAGGGATCTAGAAATCATTTCATTATACAGAGGTTTTCATTAAAGGGAGTTTTCATTATCGGAGGTTCCACTGTACATGATTCAATCATGTTTAATTTTCATTTTTAAAATGACTAATGAAAATTTTCCACTGACTAACAATTTTAAAATTATAATTCAGTATTCTAGAGCCTAAAATTACATCCAAGAAATGTTCTGACGCAATGTCTGAACATGGCCTACATTAATCTACCATTCTTTAAAAATATAGTCAGACATCAAAAAGGTCCATGCATGCTTATTGATCATGAATGATTTATACTAATTGGTATGCTGCAATAGGACTCAAATCATTATTATTATTAAGAGCGGAACTCTGAATAATAAAACTTTTGGGGATCAATAAATTACTTCATTATTCAGATGTTTTCTTTAAAGAGAGGTTGATCAATTAAACATTTCACTGGCAAAGGGACCTCAAAATCTTTTCATTATACAGAGGTTTTCATTAAAGGGAGTTTTTATTATTGTAGGTTCCACTGTATACGAGTTATATTCTACTGATCCTTACAATATCATACTCAATCAGAATCAGCAATAATTATTATTATTTTTATTGCTCAGACAAAATGGCAAAACAAAATA
The DNA here is from genome assembly GCA_036873525.1 of Chalinula nematifera. Lineage (NCBI taxonomy): Eukaryota > Metazoa > Porifera > Demospongiae > Haplosclerida > Chalinidae > Chalinula > Chalinula nematifera. Next base: position 9,210 of record JAYJLX010028106.1, on the reverse strand, counting down.
GCTTTCACTCGGACAATTGAGCAAAATGGTTGGAAAAGGTCCGATGTCCAATCATAATTTCAGCCTCTGGACTATTCAACAAACCAATACAAATATTATTATTATACGTACATTGTACATGTAGACACAATACGTTGACAAATTGCGGTTACACAACGAAATCAAACTACAAGGAGACAAAGCACTTTACTACATGTAAGTTTGGTAACCACACAATATACAAATACTGTATAGCATGCAAATGCAATTATACACATAGTCTACTACAGTGATTTATTGTTAAATGCACCTTTAGTTGATAAGTGCATCTTTTATTAGGCGCATAGTCTAAGCCAATTGTCTGACCACCCTGTACGGAAACTATATAATTTTCATTGTTACGTTTCAGTTCTGTATGGACTTTTTTCTTCTCTTTCTTTTTTTAAGAGGCACAAGTGATATGCATTTAAGTGCATTTATTGCAACTAAAGTGCGCTCACGTTGAGTTGAGGATTTGCTTATTAGCTTCATTGGCAATTATTGCACAATGACTTATGATTCATAATGCATTAAGTAAGGAAGTGTGTGGGCGAGGTGTAGCATAATTAATGAATTTTAGATGAATATCTAATGAGCAAATGCAACTCAACGTGAACAGATTTTAGTTCGGCTCATTGTTTCAAGTATTGTGTATCATTCTGTTACTATAATTTTTTTTTAAAAAGTCATCCATGAATGTCAAACTTTTGGCCAATCAGTAGATATCTAGCACATAATATTAAAACAGTGATACACCTGAATACTCATCAGCCAAACACAAAGGTTCCTTAGACTGTGACCAATATGGAACGCCATTTGTGTCATAAAATAACTTAATTTAGACACGTTTATCATGCATGCACGCTATCTTAACATGTTTTGTTTCGTTTCAAGCATCATACATGCAATTATTATCGATTTTAGTTGAAATAAAAGGGGTAGATCTAGTCCATGAGGTGTAGAAATAGCTGATCAACTCTCAGATCAACCTCCAATTATTGAACCCTCTTCAAGTTCTGATACCAAATCAGAGAGGTCTAGAGTGCAAAAAAGCAAAAAGAGGTTATTGGATGCCTTTAACCAAATCTCGTGTAATCTCGCGTCTCTATCTGACAATACAGACATCGATGACTTTGCTCTTGAGTTGAGTCACCGTTTTACAAAACGTCATCGGTCGTCCTTCAGTAGCTGTGGCACAGGCAAATAGCGTGCTTCAAAGCCCAAGGTTTTTAAATGTCGGTTGACGTGCCTGAACAATCCTAAAGTGGAGTCTATGCGCAAGTTGCATTATAGACTACCACAGTTAAACAACTCTTGGGCTCGGTTAGTTTTGTTTACTGAGGCTATCACAAGTATTGTATTCGTTGCATTATAAAAAAAAATTAAGGTCTGGGCATTATTTAGAATAGTAGGTGGATTCAAGAAGCCTTCTAAAATTACCTGTAACAGTTATAATAAAATTTAATATCTATTATAAGCAATTCCGGTGAATTATATGTACTTCATGGGATGTGTCTCTGTGGGCCATGCTACTGGTATCATCCAGGTCGTAATTTGTCAATGGCCCCAAACTCATTCATCGTCATCGTCTAGTACAAGCCGTCCTTGAGTTCCTCTATCAATTGCCGGTAATCAATCCCATCCTCCAGGTTGTAATCAGTCAATAGTTACAGTAACTCAGTCATCCACATCATGTACTACACCGAACCACCCAAGCCATCCTTCAGCGTTTCCTTTATTGACAGCCAGTATGCCGATCCCATCCTCCAGGTCGTAATCAGTCGACAGTTACAGTAACTCAGTTGTCGGCATCATGTACTATTCCTATTCAAGCCAATCCTCCAGCAGTCCCTAATTTTTCGGGTGATGAAAACAGTCATCAAGGCCCTAATTGGTCATCAGTCATGATTACTCAGTTAGCTGTTCCATCAGGTCCAAGTTTGTCAACAGTCACTGTTACTCAGTCAGTATGTACTACACCTAATCAGGACTATCCCTCTGCAGGTTCTAATGTCACGGTCCCACATGAAAGTTTTGTAATTTATTTTTGATCCAAATATGTCATCAGTTTCTGTTACTCAGCTCTCGGAGAATGCTGGTACAAATACATCCATTCAGGATCTATTTCCAAGCACTGATTGGATAAAGTTAATAGCAATCTTTCCAATAGTATCGGTCAAGCCTGCATCCCTTCAGAGAATATTTATTGCATCAAATGGATGAGTGGGCAATCAGAAAATACCCAACTTTTTTCAATTACTTGAATCTGGCTGCACAGTTTCCCGTCTGATTTAATGGTTTGGGTTTGAATGGAATCCCACAGGCAGTTATTTTCCATTCCTTTGTAAAACTCCATAACAATTTACATTGGAATGAGAAATACCAATCATTCTTAAGCTTACATACGCTAAAAAGGTGGTTTGGACGCCATTTCTGGTATTCATTTTGATAAACAGTGACTCTGGCTACGTCATGCATAGTATGCAAACCATGGGAATGGCTAAACAATGATCCTTTTAAAAATGTACTTTGGTAATGTTACCTTCAAAGGTGACATCACAGCCACCTTAGAAAAGGAACCCAAACTTTGGATTCCTTTTCGTAAATTCAACAGAGATGCAATAGAAATATCACATTAGCAGTGATGCAATCGAAATAATGCATCAGCAATGATGCAATTGAAGTATCACATCAGCAGTGATGCAATAGAAATATTGTATCAGTTTGGGCTTTCCTCATTTCGGGAAGTCCTTCAGAGTTTAAATGACTCGAATGCAATCCGTGTTGTCTTGACTGCAAATAATGGCATCAGAGGATACCTGTGTGCCTGTCACCAAACTTATCAAAAACAAATGGGTAACAAAAGGGTGGATGCCACTTGCACTATAGCCAATAAAAAAGGGTTGCCGTTTCTAACAATTATTGGTTAAAAGTAAGGAATAAGTATTTTCGTGCAGATGATATGGCAATGATAATAAGCTTGACTTATTCTCCAGTAGTAACATGTTGGAAAATAATTTGTGATAGATGGTAAAGTTTTACACTGATGGTGTCATTCAGTACAGCAATTATTTTTAATCTATACAGGTCATTCTCATGGAGTACCAAATAAACGAATGGAGGGAAACAATCATACTGTGGCAGCAAATCCAAATATCCTCCCAGAACCTGCTGATGCTTTTAGACAGATAGAGTCTCAAGGATCTCACCTTTCTGATGCTACTCTATTTGGTCGAGATCCTCTTCAAGGTCATGCTAGACTTTTTCAACTAAAGCTCAATTCCCTCAATTTCGTCACTTTTTTTACACAGTGGTTAATGGGGATTTCTCAGAATTTTGTAATGGTCTGCTTTTCCTAATTGAAGTCAGCAAGAGACTCGAAACAGTAGTTTGAATAAAATTTATTATGTATGTTATTAGAACGTTGTAGCAATAGCTGAGTGAAGATGCGTTACACTGATGATCGATGCTGGAATCAGTGGAATCAGCATATAGTTTGCTATTTTGTTAACTATATTATATTGCATAAAAAGTCAGTTGCCCTCACTATATACTTACCACGAACAAGCCTGTTATGTACATGTAGTAGTGGACGACACTGTGTTATAATATATAAATAATAAAAGAATCCTATCAGACTGAATTATAACGATTGGCTCCACAATTTCAACAATATCACTAAGACGGCATAGGCATAGATCTATATGATGGCAGGCAGCAGTAGGTCTAGCATCCAAATTGATCGTAATATAATATAGCTAACCATTGATGGTTTTGAGAATTGTACCTCAGCAGAGACTGATACTGATAGCAAATTGTCAGGAACAAAGACAAATTAGTACATCTTATCTGTAAGACTGATAGACATGTATAAAGACTTTACACTTTATAAAACACTTGGTTAATTGCTTGTGTACCTCAATCAGATGATCTCTATAGTTGTCAGTAAGTAAAGTTTTTTTTTCTTATATGGTGATGTGACCTTAAAAAGAAAGCACAGTGTGCCTTCTTACGTAATAAAGACAATTGTTGAAGTTAGAAAGTGGAATCAGCATATAGTTTGCTATTTTGTTAACTATATTATATTGCATAAAAAGTCAGTCGCCCTAACTATATACTTACCACAAACAAGCCTGTTATGTAGTAGTGGACGACATTGCGCTATAATAAAGATAATAAAAGTGATGATGAATCCTATCAGATGGAATTTTGACGATTGGCTCCAAAAGTTCACAATATCATTAAGACGGCATAGGCATAGATAGATCTATAAGATGGCAGGCAGCAGTAGGTTTAGTATGCAAATCGATCGTGTAACTTAAAACGACAAGACTCTAGAGCCGTAAGCCCTACCGTCCAGCTCATCTCGCAGCCAAACTTCAGTTACATCTACATCGAACCCTACTCTTCTTAGGTTACTACAGGTAACGTGCAAGATTTGTATTTCTATCGACTCTACAGAAATACAAATCTTGCACGTTACCTGTAGTAACCTAAGAAGAGTAGGGTTCGATGTAGATGTAACTGAAGTTTGGCTGCGGGATGAGCTGGACGGTAGGGCTTACATCCCTGAACCTGATGGCTCCTTTGGAGGATTAGTAAACATGCAAGTATTAACCATCGAAGGGCCACTAGAAGCTACAGCGATGAGTACAGAAACACGTTCTCAAGTACCAGTGGCGGATCAAGAAGAGAATCCTCGAGTCAAGGACTGCCTCCCCCTCATCATTTCGTTTTGTGATTACACCAAGAAACCGTACTGCCCCTGCATTTAGGGTGAAGGCAAGGCCAAGATGTTCTAGAATAGAAAGGGGAAGTCCACTTTTGAAACCAGCAACACTTAATTGTGGAAGTATTGGAATTAACGAGTAATGTTGTTAAACATGTGCCCCTGCATTCAGGGTGAAGATATTCAAGGCAAAAATGCTCTGGAAAGGAAAGGGGAAGCCCACTTTTGAAACCAGCAACAGTTATTTGTGGAAGTATTGTTGAACATGTTACAGATGAAGTAAGGGACGGTGGGGAAGACTCGAGAGCAACACTAGGTACAAGATTTCAAAGTGGTGGTGGCTAGTGCTGATTTTTATTATTATTATGCACATGTAGGTTTATTTTGAGTGTAGGTACACGTAGAACCAGAATATGGATGTAAAACAATGACGAGGCTCTTGACAGAAATAACATGGAATAATGATTTCTTGACTGATGTAAGGTGTGTCATCATGACCGAGAAAAAGCTGAATGGAAAATCAAGCAAGATGTAGCTTTTCCCCCACTAGATATGGATCTGTCACAGTAGTTCCGCTGGTCCGATTCGTCACCCCTATGGTTTAGATGACTGAACTATTCCTAACTGATTTGATTATACTTTTCACTTGTTGTGTTCATTATTCATCATTATTTCAGAATAAATTAATAATAATAATAGTACCGTTATGTTTGGGTATTTGCAGTGTGGGTGTGCAGGAGAGCAGATTCATCAGGTTGATTTCATTTTTTTTGTGAAAATGTTTCACAAAACATTCACATACATTATTTTTTAGGCTATTTTTATCGTATATATCTTACTTTGGTTGTATACAACAACACCTGCCTCACGTAAATCTTTGGGAGGGTATCATAATTATTATTAGATGAATGTATCGCATTATTTAGGGCGAGCCTTCAAAGTGTTTAGTACAACGAAGAAATTCTGTGACGCTTCATACTTTTGTTTTGGAATTGTACTATATTTGTCATCTTGAGTACAAAAAACCTATTCATAATAATATTTTATGTTTTTTCCAAGACAATATCTTAAACTTCCCTGATTCCCTTCCTCGAAATACTAATTATGTTACCTTCATAACTGATTTCAATAAGTATGTATTATAATCATTTCGTTTACCAGTGTCATAATCTTATTCTACTCAGTTTTTTTTTCTATCTTATACTCACAAGTGTATCAGTCATACTGTATAATATATTTTTATTATCAATTTGATTCACCGGCCTTTGTTTATTCAAAAAGATGTAATTGAGAAACATTGATAACAGCGGTATGTGTGGTAGCATTCAAGGCAAATAAGGGTTAAAATGTGCCTAAGGGTTAATTATGACGTCAGGGTTAAAATACATAGAGTTATTACAACCAAATAAATTCATTATAACAATCCATTATAAGAGTTACATCAATCCACTAAACAGGTTAAAGTAATTCTTAATTGTCAAGTCAAGCTTATCCTTAATAGTATTGTGAGTAAATATAGTAACAAAATGGATTATATAAATTGCAGTCGTTTTAACCCAAAATTTTAGATTAAAGTAAGCCTTCACTTTTTGCTGTGTAAACATTATACTGCATAAATCTGGCCAGGCTGGGCATCATACACCAAGAACTGAGACAGCGAACATCTGAGTCACGACTGGTGGAATCTGACCTTGAATTCGCTAAAATTTTCCTTTGATCTTATGTGAACTTCAAAACTCTTCTTGGCATAGAAGACAGCTGTGTAGTTATAATGGATTTCTTGTGAATAGCCCATAAACAGTTGTTTACGTAGCTGACTATGCATAGCCATTGTTAAAATGTGCTCAGGTAGGCGTAATTTGATAACATGTTTTGTGAATTTACAAAGTATATATAAACAGAATTTTCCCATAATTTGTTGACCCTTACACACACACACACACACACACGTATGTACGTTTTCGACTAGTGTGCGGCTCGCTCAGGCTCGCCCCAATTATCATTATTATTTTTACATTAATTTTTTTAATAGTTTACTATTATTAAACATAATGATTCACTGTAAAAAAAATTGGTAACAGGTGTGGCAAAGGTAAAAATCACTTCCGTATGGTCGTAAATTTTACTGACTTTTGCAAAAAATTAGTGAAATTCACCACAAAATGGAAGTGAGCACACCATTTTATCTCCAATAAGGATAATTCAGTCCCTGGTCCACTGTCCAACGCAAACTTTGCCTTAAACATACAAGAGAAGACGACGAGCAAGCAATAATAAAATATTTGAGAAAGATGCATGGGAGATCTCTGTAATAAAAATAAAGCAACTCGATGACTCTGTAGAATGTTGATGTACACGTAATGACTTTGAAAAAAAAACAGCTGCTTTTTCAGCTAATAATATTTCTTTCTTCAAGTATTTGGGTGAAGGAAAAACGAATCCTTCACATTTACTAAATTAAAAGTATAATTTCAACGTAAGCAGGTATACGCAGTTTAAACGAGCAGTGAATTTTTTTTTGCAAAGCAGTTCATTACGTCTTTAATCTACAGTACAATCCTATTGTTGAAGGTGCTTTACGTTTGTTTCAGGAGTTTATATGCAATGTACAAAACAAGAATGTCAAGCATTCGGGTAGTTATACATCCATCACAACACGCCTATACCATGCCAAAATGTCATTCAAATAATTGACAATGTATATACTTTATGTAATCTTGGTTGTTTATTCAATCTTATTATTCTTGTACATATATATTATACTACAGGCCATAGTATCTTTTCTTTTTGTACTATATTATCAGGTTCTTTTGTCAATTCTGTTATTTTGACAAATAAAATGTTGAATCAGCAATTTACATGTTATAATAACAAGCGATTGTAGTTAAAATTACAATGAACTGGGCTGTAATCGTGGCTGTAAAAATTAACGAGTTTTTTTGCTAAAATAACAATGATTGCTTTTTTAGAGCACAAATCGGGGTATAAAGGTATACAGTATTACTGATGCATGAAACGGTTACGTCCTTGATGCCACTGTCTACACTGGTTTCGAAATCACTCTCATAGCAGTCCTTTCTCCCATATGTCTGAAACACCTCAGATAGCAATGAGTCTCATTAGTTGTTACTTTGACAAAGGTTATTACCTTGTTTTTACACATGTTGACCCTGCGAAAGAGCTATAGAAGCATAAGACACAATACACCGGTACTCTAATTAACAATAGAAAAAAATTAGCTAGCAGAAATACGGGAGAAAAGTAATACATTGAGCTTACAAGACAGGGATACAGCAGCTTTTCACAGTGGTAGAATAGTGATCTCAGCATGGCGTCCTGGGAAGAAAAAGAAGCGTATTTATATGCTATCCACAGGGTATACTGCTGAATCTACTACTGTCACAAGACGAGGGAGGACAGCTGTACATAAACCAGAAGTTATTCACCAATATAATCAGTGGATGAATGGAGTCGATATATCTGATTAACTCTGTGTTTACTATTACATCAATCGTCGATCAATGAAATGGTGTGTTCTTCTGGGCACTTGAGGTGGCGTTAGTGAACAGCTACATTATGTTCAAGAAACATTTTACTAACTTATCTCACATTCAATATCGTGATCCATTATCAATAGTCTCACTACTCCTTTTCTCCAAAGTTAGCACTTGCAGCCCAATCAACATCGTTTAGTTCATCCTGCTTTTGTCCCTGAATATCTTGATCAGCAAAAACACTTTCTTGGGAAAAGATCAACTTCTGAACAGCACAATTGTAAAATATGCACCACAAAAGCTCTACGGAAGAGGGCTCTTTTTTTTTGCAAAGTCTGCGAATGCAAACCATTCTACTTCCCAGTTGGGTGTTTTGAGAAATATCATACTAAAGCAACAGCTTATATATAGCCATAATTGGACTCTTTATTGTTGTGATACATATTGTTGTAAAAAAAGATAAAGTAAATACAAAACACTACTTGTTAACTATCATAAGTTCTCATAGATAATTTTGGTGTTTTGTATCATACAAAATTGAGTCCATAGCTGACACCACGAAAAAAATCTCTACTCTAAAAAAGATTCAAGATTATAGGAGGAGACCAAGAAGCAAATTAAATTTTTGGAAGAGCAAGTGAATTTATTAAAAAATCAATTAACCTAGAAGCACGAGGAATTTAAAAAACTAATTTTTGCTAATGAAAGCCTTGAAGTTGAGAAGGATAAATGCAGTGGCTACTGAGATCTGCTTCTGCTTTAGTTTGCACCTCTTGTTATTTGTTTGGTGTAAGTAAAGCTGAACATTATATTATATATCCACTAAGATATCTTCTGCTTTAGTTAGCGCCTCTTGTTATATGTTTGGTGTAAGTAAAGCTGAGCATTATATTATACAGTGGAACCTCGCTATTGCGGGCCTCCCAAATACGGCCACCTTGCTTATAACAGCCACTACAGCTAGCACGG
>JAYJLX010027995.1:0-16827 GCA_036873525.1 Chalinula nematifera | reverse complement strand
CTGGCCATGGGCTTTATCTCTACTTCCCTCACAGTCCGATGAATCGACATAATCGAGCCAGTCATCGTCGTCACCACCATGTACAGCCATGCTTAACGCTTATAGTAATTCATAAACTATAGTTATTATTAAAATTAGTTAGATCTAATCGTGCTAATAATCTGATAATTAATTTTGGAACTATTGCTCATCACATTTCTCAAAGAGTTCCATAAATTTCTTATCACAAGTGATGGGGAAAAGTTCCTGAATCGGGTGAAATCAAAGTAGTCTATAGAATCACTTGAAATAAAGTTGGTTTTCTCTCAAAAATGCACTTGAGGTGCAGATCCCTCGCCGAGCTTTAAAGACTCAATGATAGTTGTCTACTCGTGTATAGCAAGGCATGGAGGAGTATAACACCACTCTTAGACAAGACAACCTTAATGCCTTAAAAAAAAAGATCTACTTTGAAAATTTTACAATCAACAAAGTATTTTGATTTGTACCTTTTGAAAACTTTACAAAAAAAAACCGAGTTTTAAAATGTATTATATTTTACCTTTTATGCATTTTGAAATTGGTACATGAATAGATCTAACATTTATTCAGCTTTAAAGTATTTTGCAAACAATCAGCACAATGATGATTTTAATTTTGCTGTTTCATCGTGGATTTTTTTTACATCTGTATCAGTATATACCTGTATGTCTGCTAGCTTTTAATAAAATTTTTAGATGACAATATATGGGCATTAAGAGCAGTATTTGCTACTCGTGGCATCCCAGAACATTTAGTATTGAATAATGGTACAGGCACCACCCAAGCGTTTTGTAGCTTTTTTTACATCAAAATGGGGTGCGCTATGGTCGATTGTCACTACCATCCATTCACCCTCTATAGCAATAACCTTTTATACAGGGGGAAAAATATGGCCCTAGCTATCCTGTATTGAAATGTATATTTGGTCTTCACATGCATATGTGCTCTGCTGGGTGGGAAAACCTGTGAGTCACTAAGGTTATGTAAAATGATTCGTTTATTTTTCTCTGCACATGCTCTGTGATGAACACCCCGACGTTTTGTTACAATTAAATTGTTGTCGAATGATTTGATGGCTTTATCAAGGTCACCCACACATTTACTTGTACGAATTAGCCCTTCGTTTGTCTTTTTTGATCCAAGATTTGCTATTGCTTCCTTGCATATGCGGTTGAGGTGTTCTAAATGTAAATCACATGGTATATTGTGATGTGGTATGCCATGCAAATTAATGCAGCAGCTCCATATGAGCTGCGATGCTTGCCTTTCTGAAAACCAAAAATGATACTGAGCCAACAAATTTAGAGCCTCAATGCTGTAATTGCATCGCTGTCCTGTCTTGAAGAAGAAAAGCAAATACCGCCAGCATCTTAGTAATTGTAATCCATAACTTTTTCTAATGCTGTCAGAGAACTCTAAATATAGCAGTCCACTTGACAATAGCTTTATATAGCATGCCTCTGAACTTCATCATCTGTTACATCTTCAATTTCACGCCCTTTTGCCTTCTCTTTAAAATTAATATTATATGTACAATCACGTTGACCAGCTGATTCATAAGTATAACTGCAGTATGTCTCTTCTTTTGTCGTTGTCTTCCATCCACGTGTTTGGAGTAAGCATTCGATGGATTGGGGTGTCATCGGTACTCTTGAAAAGAATTGCATTGTCGCCGCTATTACGTGGCATCTGACAATCAAAGTAAAGAAATCATCACATGAGTTGTAATTTCCTGTAACTGTTGTTATTACGCCCCTCCTTTTAATAGCGTTTCTGAGTTGGTACAAAGTCCCATTATCAGATATGCATTTTGTTTCATAGAATTCTTTCCAAATAACCTGAAATAATTAATTTATGCAGTAAGTATAATTTTAATTATACGTCTTTATTATGCACCTCTAAAAAGATTTGCTTTGCATGCCAATCTTCACATACGGGTAGCAATCCTTTCAACTGCCTCAATGGATCAAGACTATTTTTTCTGGATGACTTAGCTGCTTCGGCACGCTTTCTTTGTAAGTTGGTCCCCCCAAACAGAATACTGTGTACTTTGTCAACTGCTATTTCTTTGCCAGTTTTTTCATCTGTACCAGTTTGTGGCAAAACTGGTATATATTTCTCCATTGATAATAAGATGTCTATCATTTCCACAGGAATATTCTCGTTTTTGATGATTACTCTGAGAGGAACCTATACGAGTATATACATGCAACATTATCATAATGCATGCATGTTTATCACTTGCACACAGTCTTGCTGCATGATTTAGGTACATACCACTTGTGATTTCATGCTCATTTCCTTAGTAAGTATGAACAATGTGATTTAGAATGATTTCTTTGAAGGTGTGGCCAAAGTATGGCAATTCTTCCAATTGGTACTGTTATTGATTGTGGAACCTGAAGAGCAAGAAAAAAATATGTTTGAAAATTTTGTATGAATGCTGCAATTCAAGAAATCAAGGAAATTAACTGCCTAACCTACTTTTATGAAAAGTTTCATGAGGTGCATGAGTACATAACACTATCTACATGCACATATACTACAATGCTGTATGTGATTACCCTCAATCTGTTTACCCTTAGGCCGATACTCGTTCAGTGGAAGAGCTAGTAAAACTTGCCCCAGTCAGAAACTCACCTCGTATCATTGAGCTGTTCGAAGACGAAAGAATTTGTTACTTTATTGTCTGTGAACAGTTGTTATTTTGTAAGTCATATTCTTTCAGTGAAGCGCTTAGCTCTGTTTTTTTTTGTTTCGCTACATATTACTTATTTAATCATGACTACCCTAAGCAAGTTGCCAGCATTTTAACTTTTTTTCAAGATCATGTACTAAATCACCCAGATTCAGCACAAAGGCCTGCTAAGTACATTGCTGTAACAACTGATATAATCAACAATGTTGTAAATTAACTTTTAAGTTTTTTTGTCAGTTTCCATTTCAATTATTCAGTGTAGTTTCGTCAAACATTCTTTGTAATCATTATTTTAGTGTTTACTGCTTGTATAAACATTATACATTTATGTCAGTATCATTTCTTTTCTATTATCTTTACACAATATAATGTATTGTAAACTGCAAAACTGAACTGAAATAATTAAAAAAAATGCATGTGGGGTCTGGGTCTGAAAATATTGACTGATTACATTAGGCTATTGTAGCCATTCAATAAGGATTTTACTACCCATTTGTGAGGTTATAGCAACAATGTTTCAAGTATTACAATGATCGACTAAAGTGAAGGCTATTATACTCTATTGGTGAGCGACACTGCAAAATGGGTTTGGTTTCTGTTCTTATAGGTGATTAGCCCTGAAATGAAGACGTTAATTTCTACAGGAGCTATACGCAAGCTATCTGTGATTGGAATCGTGGGCGGCTCTGATAAGGTAAAACAAGAGGAACAGATGGGAGGTGGGGCAGGTAATAAACATTATAAAATGGTTTATTAATTTAATTGAAATTACACTATGTAGTAACGGATATGTATGACTACGTGTTCTCTGAGAATGGACTTGTGGCCGAAACCATCCAGTGCATGAAATGTCTAAAATTAAGAGCATGAAAGTAGCTTTGACATCACAATCATGCACTTAGTTGAGACATCTTAGCAACACCTTACTCAGTAGGGTGAATGGTCCTTTTGTTTTGATTTATTCAGGTTTCGAGCAGTTATGTAGCAAATTAACTTCCCTGTTTTGCTTAGAGGCTGACTGTGTTCAGTTGGTCAATCGTAATGACAAAGTGTTGCATGTACTGCATCATGAGAAGCCATAAATGAAAGCCCAGCACTGACGGATTGATTGATGTATGCAAACCCTAGCTGCGTGCTTACTGAAACTATACATGAAATGTATAATGATATTTACAATCCTTCAGGCTCCCTTGGATTATATTTGTGTTGACCATGGGGATATTTTAATTATCAACACTTTCATTTGTTGTACCACATGCCACTGAAATGAAACCTCCCCATCATGCAAAATAACTACATGTTAGTAGCAGTATATGATGTGCAAACTCCATTATGTTACAATTGGTGTACATTCACAGTAGCACTAATTGTGTCTCACCATGCACTCCGATAATGCATGGCTATACGTATAATCCTTATACCATCAATATGCTTGACCTCACCATGTTCCAGTGTGCAGTTACCATGCAGGACTACTGATATATATCACAGTAGAAGTGACGTTGGTTATACTGAATCCTTCCAGAGCCTTATTGTTTGCAGTAACACAAGGGTTATCCCCCTTTAGACAGGAACTGCTATCAGTACCATTGGCTATGTTATAGCATATATCACATTCACCCTGCTGCATGGATTCAATTGGGTAACTGCTGGAGGTAAAGAACAAGATGACTAAAGCTGGAAACAGCATGATTGGTACTCCTATATGTTGGCCCTGGTAAGTTATATGACTTCATTGTGACTGAGGTTATATGATAGATGTTAAGTTTCATGATAATTATATATACAAAGGCCCCGGCTTTGTTGTGGTTAGTGCACATTATATACAAATATCATAATTATCAGTTATACAAGTGCAGAAATACTATATGAATACTGAATAGTACAATATTGAACAATACAGTGTTATGTTCCTCTTGTTTTCTTACTGTCAGAGGTGACCAACAAGTACTCAAGGCTATAGAGCTGACACTCACTTCCAGCGCCATACATGGTAAGTATAACAGATGTTGTAGTAATTATTCTAAGGGCCTTGCTGCAGGTGGTTGACACAACTGCATAAAACTGTGTACATTTCTTATTTAGCATAGGAATGGTGAACCTTTACATTTCAATCTATATATAGTACGTTTTTCTTCATTATTTGCAAACAAAACAAGACAATTTAGAGTTGTGAGCTCATTAAATTCCAATATAGGCAGCCCTTTGGCATGTTTATGTAGATGTATATGTAGTCTATATCCTTATGAATCATTGGATATCATAGATAATGGCTATCCATACACATATCCCTCCAGTACAATAAACCAACCCACCCTCGCTGATCACTAAAAGTGTATGCATTTATGTATAATTATTGGGGCGAGCCTGAGCGAGCCCCACACTAGTCAAGAAACGGTCTTGTATGCTTGCTTGCTTGCATTCTTTTGGTACGTGATTCCATATAAAATCTATTGAATTCTTTTTTAACGATAAAAAAAACTTAAATAGTCTCTGCATAATGCAGATGATGTGTCAACCTACGTGCAACCAGAACTGTCAGCTGTGATCGCCAAGATTGTACAAATCTTGATCCATCATATACACACACCTGCTTGCTATCACTATAGAATCTTGATTATGCAAGTTTTCCAGCTCCCAAGATCCATTAACCCATCCATATGAAACGATCAGTCACCGTCAAGTAGTCAAGTACACGATTATTAGTGCTATGATAAGTCAGTGTAGCATCAGGAATTGAACTTTGCCTCAGTGAATTATCTTTATTTGTGTATGCTATACAGTCCTGCTATTACTGGCAGTCTGCGTTCTTTGCATGCAATAAACATCATTGATGCATGGCTTGATACTAGACTGAACGAGTAGTCTACACTGTACACAGCTTAAACGACTCACGGCTAGATCGTAAGAGCAGAACTAAAGTCAATTTTGCTTCGCGAAGGCTCGCCCTATCATTGTTTTACAATCATCTAGTATTAATATATGATCATGAGGGTGTACATGTACAGCACATGCATGTATGTACATTATGAGAGTGTAATTGCCTATTATAATATGGACTGTTTATTCTAGTTGGAAGTTATTGAGCAATTAGGTGTGATAAATTACGCTTTATGTCTCTAATAAAAGATAACAAAACTAAATTAAATGAGAATGAGTGATTCATAGGAATAAGGTTATTCATAAATTGGGAGCACATTAACCTGCTTTTTTTTGTTCTCGACTAATCACAAGACTTTTCACGTTAGCCACTTAACTATTATCCAGTTACACAACGCAATCGGTTAATTGTGCAATACAGTGACTTGCTATTGATTGAGAAATTTATGGACACATAAATTAATGTAGATGTTATTGGGTGCATGTGTTTCATACAATAGGTGTTTTGCTCTTTTGATGTACGTTGGATTCAGTATTTAGCGTTTGGAAATAAAATCAAAGTCTTTTGATTAAAACAAACTCAATGTGCATGTGCGGCACATGTACATCTACAGTAGCTATCATGTGTGTATCAGTCACATGGTGTTTCAACAGAATTTGCATGTGTGTGGGCCTTTGTTGGTGTGTGTAATTTATTATTATTATTATTATTATGAACATAAACAATGACTGAGTACATGTACAAATTATTATTACTATAATTATTTTAATTTTGTTATTATAAATGTAATTGCATTGTGTAGTGCCTTTTGTTGTTGTGTTTGTTGTACTTATAATGTGCCATTCTCCTTGGCTCGTATGAGTGTGAGCTTCGCCGGCTTGGCCTAGGCGCCTGGTGCATGGTGCACACTCCCCCATGTATGTCATTCGTATTGTATAGTGGTAGGAACCTTTAGCCACCATTTGTGCGTGTGTATACAGGACATCCTAACTAAGCAGGTATATAATAAGTTGTGGCATACGGCCCATTGGTGTCATGTATACAGCCCAGTGGGGTACCTGGGGCATCGATCCTGCTAACTGTATGGCATATAGGGGGGAGTAGCCCTTGCGATAATTCCAATTGTCCTCCGTTCCTATACACTTCCATAGAGGCTGGATATGATGGATGTGTCCTCACCTCACATTTGGCCAGCTGCCTCATTAATTCTTGTCTGAAATCATTCCACTTACGCCTCATATTAACCTTGCTATAACCATGCATGCATTATTATTTGTTCTTTGCTGTACCCATCATAATTCATTATCATGATTAATGTGAGTTGTGTGTGGACACTATATACTCAGTTACATTGCAATCTTGAGTAGATGCATAGGCCCCGCAGACTAAAGAATAGAACATGAATATAGTGTTTGCGAATCTTATTTTTAAAAAGAAAGGAAAAGTTATAAATTAAATGTTCCCTTTTAAAATTGTGAGTCATGCATTCTGTATTCTATATGCCTCATATTAAATGGAATTGCTTATAACTATCAGTTACTTTTTGTCAGATCAATTCATACACATTGCATGCCACCCTTTGTTATACTTTTTTGTGTACTTTTTTGTGCACATAATTTACTTAATATTATGAAATAACAATAGAATTAATGATAACTTCTTAATGATAAATCATAACTGTCATTGTTATTCAGTTAATAGTTCTAACCTACGCGGGATGATTTAAACTTTCAAATTGTTGCTTCAACCAATTAGAAAACAAGTTAAAGTTGAACACAAAGTTAAAATAACCTTCCATTTTTTGCTGTGCAAGCGTATCTATGGAAAATTGAGCAAAGTATATTTCAGTTTAATAGTCAGAATAATTTTTTATATTGCAATGGTCAGTGCAGTATACTCACTAAATGTAGCTATACTGTAGCTATAGGTATCATAGTCTCCTGCTTTGTTACTGAAGGATACCACAGTAGTGTATCTCTTGTCCTCTTTCAGTACTGTTATATCACTAACAGTTAATGTGTTCCCATTATCACTACTGGATAACTGTATATCAGTAATTCTGTCCACTAGTACATCATTAATATATAGATGGACATTCATAGTACTGGGATGGTTACAGACAGGAATATTGGTCAACTATAATATATTATGGAAAGGAGAGATTAACAATTAATGTATAAAGGTTTATCATCATAATTCACCCACATTCATTACTATAGTCAACAGTAGATCTGTATTGGTAACCACTGACACAGGAATGATGACATTAGATGTTTTAACTAATAATACAATATAAATGTACATGGTCCATTGTTTTGTGACTAATGAGCAGACGTGTTTAAATAATATCATTACCTGATGATACTCCTGTCAATGTACTGTTCTCTCCATCCAATCCATTATATCCTGACACTGTTATAGTGACCTTAGTACAAGGAGAATCAGTTATATCAGTCAACGATAACTCATAATAACTGTTAGATGTGAAGTGGTTAACTGTTGTACTAACACCATTACTAGCAATAGCTGATACATTGTATCCAGTGATATCAGTACCAAGTAGAGTGAATGGTGGACTCCATGAGATGTTGACGATAGAAGAATCAATGAAAGAATAAGATAAATCAACAACTGAAGATAAACGACCTATATTATACAGAGTAACAATTTCATTATGAACATGCAATTCGTTACAATACCTTGCACCCTCAGCGTGGCTGTATGACTGAACACTGCATTGATACCAAGTGGATTAAACGCTACACAACTTATCTTGGAGTTGTCATTATCAACCTTTGATGCTGTAACCTGTAGTGTTCCTTTCCATGTGTGAGCAGCTATTAGTACACCCGGTATTTGCTTAAACCCTTTATTAGCTTTGATGAGTAGTTCGGTGCCATTAACCACCACTATCACTGATGCAGGAGTATTATTAGCTGTACAGGTGAATGTCACTACAGTACCCTCAGTAGCATTAATAGATACAGGATGGACTATAAATGCTAATAGAATGGATGTGGTATAGCTGTATAGTATAATCTCTATATATCACATATACTGCTACTTTAGGTAAGCACATGCACTTGTCACTATAACTAACTGACATGGTTTCCGCTCCAGTCCATGACTCTCTCCAGTCAACTGTAATAAAACACAGGATAGTAATAGTACACAATATTCCATCATCATTCTGCTGCAGACTAATATTGTATTGTGTAGGTATTGAAGCCAGTATAGCTAGTAGAGTTATAGATCTCAATAATGGGTGCTATCAAATTGTGCAAAGCGAATCAATGAAAATGAATGAAAAAATGGGCACCTATTTATTAGGTTTTATGTCTCATGAGGAATGTCACAGCTGAATGATCAAAGCTTGCATTTGATTAAATATGGTAAGTGTGATGCAATACTCACCAAAGTACAATAAGGGTGAATAAATTTGCTAATAATATAAATTGTGTGTAAAATGATGATGAATTGCAGGAAATTTTGAGTCCACTACAGTATGTCACACTCCCAGACCTATGCTACTGGAACTGAGTTGAAACACCCATGCATGCATGCACATATTAGTCTGGTCCCTGTCCATTTACGATTGGGTGGGGACCAGACTAGCTAGTACACGATGCACATAGTGCACTCATCATTTAATAATAAGGATTAAGCCGGTATGTACTGAGTATAAAGTCACACATCACGCATTAATTAATTATGATAGTGAATAATGATATAATTATATGGAACACGCTATATATACGACTGAATCATGCAATCGAATATGAGGGTTATGGAATACATTAAAATGGGTGTTTAATTAAATTTTATAATTTTTACTTTTGTTTCTGTTTTTAAATCAAGAATCTCACTTGAAACATAGTTTTATTCTTTAGTCTGACAGGGCTTATATGTACTCCGGGCGAGATATGTAATAACTAAGTATAGTGTCCGTGTACATAACAAATTAATCATGATAATGAATTCTGGGTACAGCAATTAAAAACTGATGAATAATAATGGATACAGTGAGATTAAGATGAGATATAAGTGGAATACAAAATGATTTCAAATATGGAATTAATATATTAGTGGCAGTAAAGCGGTGGATAATAATTAATAATGCATAATATCAGCAGCCTCATCCATGTTATTAAATTATATTTATAGTGTTTATGATAAACCTATAGTTAAAGAGATGGGATACACGATGAGCTATTACTAGTGATAGTGTGCAGTGCCTTTGATGTGCCCACCTATATTGTGTACTGCATATACAGTGGAACCCCTCTTAAAGGACACTCCTCTATAAAGGACACCTTTCTATAAAGGATACTATTTATTTCCCCAAAATATCATTTCTTGTATAAATTGACCTCTGTAGAAAGGACACCTCTCTACAAAGGACACTTTTCTCTGTCCCCAAGGTGTCCTTTGTATAGGGGTTCCACTGTATACCCATACCATCAGTGTATAGTATACCAAAGCATGCAGACCACATGCATGTGTTGTACAGTATAGTCAGCAATTATATGCAGTACATGTACATGTACGTGTACATGCTAACTTAAGCCACTGTTGTGTTAGTCAAATGTTCCATTAGCATGCTGACAATACCTACATGTACATACATGTATACTCACATCTACAATACATACACATACCAATAAGGCCAATGCACATGCACATTCTGGTGAAACACGTACACCGTGTTATAGCTACTATAGATGTACACATGTACATTGAGTTTTTTTTGCTCAAAGGACTTCCAAAATGCTAAATAGAATCCAACGTACATCAAATCACCTAATGGATGAAACACACCCAATAACATCTACACTAGTGTCCATAAATCTCTCAAACAATATGTGAGAAATCTCGTGATTAGCCAAGAACAGAAAAAGCAGGTTAATGTGCTACCAATTTACGAATAACCTTATTCCTATGAATCACTCATTCTCATTTAATTAGCTTTGTTATCTTTTATTAAAGACATAAAGTGTAATTTATCACACCTAACTGCTCAATAACTCCCAAATAGAATAAACAATCTATATTATAGGCAATTCTCGTAACGCACATAGTGTAGTTCTCTTTAGTCCTGAATCTTGTATTTCCTTTGATAGACTATTTATGTGTATCTTTATGATCAACATGTGAATAACTGAAACAAAGCTTCACAACACTACAAGCATTACAAGCACTACTAGTGAATTTAAGACTCTGAATACAGTAGAGTAATACTGATGCCAATACACTCAATAAATAACTAAATATGTGTATATACAATAGGATAGTACACTCATTAAACAGCTATATAATATATACATATAAATACAATAGAGTTATAATTATGTATATTATATACAATAACGTATAACGTTTCTCCTACTTCGAATCTTTTTTGAAACTAAAGAACCTTTTAGCTTTCCTTTGTTTCTCATGAACTAGCTTTTTGTACAGTGAATAATATCTAATCAAACGCTGAAACTCCTCCCAATCAAAAGTTCTGATGGTGCAAGTCCAGAGTCGTTGACCATGGGGTGGGGTGGTTTGATAGCTCAATAGGAGTAAGTTGAGGCAGCTAGAGTTGAAATGAATCTTGCAGCTCAGCAATGTTTTGTTTCATCATTTGGACTGCACTCTCGGCAAGGCATTGATGGATGAATGGATGGTACGGTGACGAACAACTATAGCGAACCCCTGCTGTAATTAAACTCTTGTGTGGTGAATCCTGTACTATTACTCGATACTAAATGTTCTGGGATGCCATGAGTAGCAAATACTGTTCACAATACTTGTATATTGTACCTTCTGTAGAGGTAGATGGAACGATAAAACTTTCTATCCATTTGGAGAATGCGTCCACAATGATCAACATGTGTGTGTGTGTGCTACGTAAGTACGGTCCAGCATGGTATAAGTGGATACGTGATGACAGCAGGCAGTTCAGGTTCTCCCATGGAAGCCACTTTGAAGTACGTTGATTCATCTGGTACGTGTATAACATGCACAACAGATGAGTTGTTCTATTTCTGCTCCATGAAGATTAGATGAAAAATCTTGGATGCATGAGATCAAATATCTGTGTAATGTAGTGATGCTGTTCTGTGGTTTATAGTCTCCACACGGCCTCCATTCTCCAATGTTCTTTTCGGGGACCATGTGTAGCGGGGAAGCCCAGTTACTAGAAGATGGCCGAATAATCCCTAGTTAGATATGCGGTCAATAAAGACATTCGGGTTGTAACAGACAAGGTTGGGAGTAGACGGATTAGCAGATAGTGGTAATATGATAGGTCATACTATAACATACACTGTAGGCAACCTAAGTAGCAGGAAAAAAGGTAAGTATACAATGATTAATATTGTCCCTGATGAAATGTTCTGAATTGGGTGAAGGAATGGTTGGCTTGCACTCAGAGGCGTGTTCAGTCAGTTGCTTGTGCTTGAGGTCTACTAGGTTCAAAACGGTTGTGAAAATCGGCTCGATAGACTGTTGTACATCAGCAATCACAAATATCCACTAGGATCTGTGGCAAAGTCCAAGGTCGAGGTAAGGATCTTCTACCACAGACTGCTATAAAAGCCTCATTAGCAGTTAACAGTGTGAATCCATGAGCGTTTATGTGTGGGTAAAGTAAACTGATTTCAACTCTTGTATTGATGAGGAAATGGCAATGTGTAATGGAACCTTGGATGTGAAATTCAGTATCAGTCCAACCAGTGGAACTGGCCGCCACTATTGACTGGCCAAGGCATTTTTCTGAGCTCTGTTCACAGGAACATTGGCAATTATTTAATGACTGCGTTCCCATATCCTTGGTAATACCAGCAGAGATTACCTGAAGTGTCACTAGGAACTGGAGAAGACGGTCAGTTGGTAATAGTGCTGTGGCTCTACTATAGGTCATGATGACAAACAGTAAATGCGCTTGTTCAAGCTCTATACCATCTTTTTTTAGTTTGGTAACTTCCGAGCATATATCAAGGATTTCCATGAAGGTCAAGGTGGAAGTTGATTGAACCTGAGGATTAGGTACTTCTGTTATCTTGTCAGAAAATTGTGCTAATTTATCCAGATTATTGGTATCTGCTCAGGCAAGGACCATTCAAACGTATGATGAAAGTCTTTGGAGGAACACTTTACACATGAAGAATGAGTCTGTAGTAGTGACTTTCTCTCTCAACAGCTGGTGGATGCAACGGTGGACTCGAGAAACCGCATACGTTCAAATCCAAAGGAAACGAGGAGCAACATCGTTTCCTCGAAACAGTTTTGGTGGAGCTCGATAGCACAGAGGTGGAGCTGAACCAAGTGGTTGGTAGCTCGAAGGGTGCTGGTTCCTTGTCGTCTGGCTCAACTACAGATGCTACAGCTAGCTTGTCGGCCAAAGCCGGAGTGAAAAAGGTGTTGGAGTTTGTGCAAAATTGTAAGTCCAAGATGAAGCAGTGCCAAAAGTTGATTTTGATGGCGGACAGATCTGACCAGGGGTGGTCAGTGGTGCACGAGTACCAGACGGAAGAGCTAGCTAGCGATGACGAAGATGAGAAGCGGATATTGAAGGCCATCGAAAGAGCTGAGCAGAAGGCTGAGAGTGCAACCACTAATGTATTAGCCATAAGGCTTGATTTTTCAGATTACGACAAGCTAGTATAGTGTGTATTGTTTGGTCCCTGTTGAATGGTTTACTGGGCAATGTTGTTCAGTAAGGATTTCAGTTCTATTTTAGCAGTAATATGTGTGGATACATGTTGTATGTGGCTAGGGAGCCTTTGTCGACCGTGATGGTCCTTGTTGATGTGTAGTTGTATGGTGTGGTCGAGTATCAGAGTTGATTGTATGTGGTGATAGGCTTAAGTAGCCAGTGGGTGGTCTAGTGGGACCATGTAATGGGCCAGTATTGGTCTATTTGACCATATAGTGAGGTTGTGTCAGCCAAGGTTTCACTTTGTCTGATTTGACAGTATAGATAGGCTGTGATAGCCAGGGTTGCTCTAGTTGACATGTATAAATGGGCTATATTGGCCAGTGCTGGTCTAGTTGACTTGTGTGATGGTGCGCTATGAGAGTGAGTTATATTGGTGTACAGTGTTGATGTGATAGGTCAGTTTGACCACACATACTCGAGGTTCCAATTCTTGGCCTATGCATAATAGTTTTGGTTAAAGCGTTTGTTAATCAGTACATATACTGGCTATGTGGTGATTGTGGTGGATGGCGATAGCTGTTGTATAGTTGGTATCCAGGAAGCCTTATACATGTAGAGGTCTGAGATTAGCTGATACGATGGGATGGAATGTTTTAGTCTTATTTATGCCTGTGTAGGTATCACCACTTCAAAGGATTGGACAGCAATAGAAGGGTTGGGCAACCCTGAACTAGCAGCTCTTAAAGATTCATTGGCATTCACTGTCCTGGGTTCTAGAGCTCCGTCCTTCGTACAGAAGTATTTGTATGCTATTAAAAGATGGAGGAGGTAGGTGAGTGATCACGAGGATATGTCTGAGTTTCCAGTTGTCGCCTGGCAAGCTGCTCTCTACCTCCAGTATCTAGATGATTTAAGAGGTTCATTCTCACCAGTGAAGGAAGCTATCAATGCCTTGTTATGGCTTCATGAGGTGTGGGTTCACCGCCTTTCTGTCAATCGGCCCTTATAGTGGCTACGTTAACAGGATTAAAGAGGAAGTTAGCTCAGCCTGTGGTCAAGAAAGAACCAATTACTGTACCGATGCTTGCAAGTATGGCTGAGTCTGTTAGTTTCTCTGTCCCTATCAGACAGTCGTCTGCTGACTATGAGCATATTGGCATTTACTGGGTTTCTCCGGATAAATGAACTCCTTAGGTTGCGGTGCTGTGATGTGGCGTTTGTAGATAATCATATGGAACTGCATATTGCTGAAAGCAAGACAAACCAGAATCGAGACGGAGCAACCGTTCTCATATCTAGGGCAGAGGCCAGGATGTTATGCCTGGTGCGGTGACTACAGGAATATTTGGAACTGGCGGGGATTGTTTTACCTCAGTTCTGAGTTAAGGCTGTTTAGGGGACTCTGTGTCACCAAGCAGGGCGAGAGGCTAAGGGCAGGTGGGGCTCTCAGTTACACCCGAGCCAGAGAGCTGTTTCGTACGAAATTGTGTACTCTGGGTTATGACCCATCAGATTATGGGCTCCATAGCTCCGAGCAGGTGGTGCTACAGAGGCTGCAAATACTGCAGTGCCTGACAGGCTCTTCAAGCGTCATGGACAGTGGAGGTCCGAGAATGCCAAGGAAAGGCTATGTCAATGACTCCATTGAGTCCAGACTATCAGTCTCTAGAGTGCTTAATTCAGTGTGTGAGTTTACTTTGGTTTGTATTGTATATGTGCAGTTGCTGTTAGCGAGAGTAGAGGGTATTCATATTAGTCCCATTTTGTGTTTTTTGTACTGTATTTGTATCTTTTTATCGGGTACTTTGCTGGCCCCTCCTTGAGACTTTCTAAGTGTTGTTTTAGTGCTGGCTGCTGCCCAACCCTCAATGAGTGTAAGGGATGCGTGTATTTGTATGGGAGATGTATTTTCTGTCATTAGATTGAAATGCACCTAATTAGGAGTTGCAAGTACTGTATTAATATATCACGCACATTGCAAAATTAATGCATGTAATACACTAGAGCTGTAACAAATATCAGTTTTATCTTGCTCATTAATCCGTTTGCTTTACACTATCCAGATGGGATAATTCATCCAAATGCATGTTTAAAATTAAAAAAAAAAAACAGAAAGTAAAACCTCCCCTAAAATGATCACATATACTTTCAAATTTTGATATTATCACTATTTGAAGTCATTTCATTAAAATAACCTTTTTGGACACATCTATTAAAGCACGGCTTGGGTGGGTGTGGTTACAAGTAATTATAAGTTAACTGTTCACTTGCAATGCAGAATATCTGAATGCAAAAATTAACATTCGTTGTAGCTCTACAAGACACATGGGTGGAGCCACCTCAACAATAATATATGGGGGTATATAACCTGACGACTTTCAGTGAATCAATTTTACATGTACACAATTAATTTTTAAAATATGTTATCACAAATTAAGCTTACAATATATGTGATCACTAACAGGCTCTACCCACAGGTATACAAATACGTACACATCATGAAAGTGTAGTGTATATGCCAATTGCAGGGTTTTTTTTTAAATAATTGCCAAATATTTTGACCAACAAACAGACAGCAGCTATACATTGACAACAGCTAGTACATGTATTTGCCATATAACCAATTAATATCCCACCTGAATCAATCCGTGTCAGTGGTTGTCATGGTAACATAAGCTATTGCTTTTCTGAATGAAAAACTCATTACTGCTGTACTACGCATGTTAATATGGCCACTAAACTCTGACACCATTATTCCATACATAATAGAGTAGTAATAGTGGGATATGAAACGACGGAGGGCAGGAACAATCATTGCATGTATAAGAATAGGAAATTTAAAGTTGGTACAGAGCCAGCACCAGTCTGTACGCCTATCAATACTAAAGAATAGCTAAAGCCAAATAAACATTGCGTAATATTCAAAAAGTTTACGATAAATTAGAAAAAACCGGAAGAAATTCATTTATGGTACCAACTTCCGCAACAGTTTGTTTCATATCCCACTATTACTACTCTATTATTTATGATTATTCACTGAAATTAAAAAAAATAATTGAGAGCTTTAAATGACAACAAAAAATTGTATTTAGGAAATCGATCCATTAAATTGTTATCATAATCATGTAATTACCACTTAGTTATAGGATGGGACGCCATTAAGCTGTTTCAGAGGCATCCACTCGTTATAACATACAATACACAATGATCTATAGAATGATAACCATGTACATAATGTATGACTGTTACATATCACAGAGTATAATGTGGTACAGTATACCCCCCCCATCTATCCACCCACCCCACCGGGAGGGACATACTATAACTAGATGAATGTAAACATTGTAGGGGCGAGCCTTCGCATGCCGTGCATACGTATTACATATGTTCCAGCACTGCATGCACGCACGCATGTTTGTTAACAAATAAAAATTATTTATGCTTTAAACTGTGATTGTGCACATATTAGTCTTTGCTGTTTGTAACCGAGTAAGAGTTGGGAATTACAGGACATGTACCCTTCAGTGGTAAACTCATTGATTGCATTTTCACTTGTAGTAGGCCACCTGACATGACCACGCC
>JAYJLX010027884.1:0-16832 GCA_036873525.1 Chalinula nematifera | reverse complement strand
GTAGTTTTAACAGATTTCTTGAATCTTGAGAATAGCCTAACCGTCAGACAGTCGTTTACGTAGCTGACTTTAGGTAGGTATAAACAGAAGTTTTCCGTAATTTGGTCGACCCACGGATGTACCTACCTACCTACCTACCTACGTACGCTTTCGACTAGTGTGGGGCTCGCCCCAATTAATACACCCAGTGCTTTAATTAATGCCCCATTGTTTATGTACACACATGTATAGTGTTCTAATTAATGCCCCACTGTTTCTATGTAGGCTAGAGTGTTTTGTATATTAATAGCATTCTAATTATTGCCCTTCTCATAATGACACATACATGTAAATTACTCTGTAATATTTTTGGTGTGACTTCAGTCCTCATAAAGTACACTGTATGTAACATGTGTTATATTCCTTGTACAGGGTACTGTTTTAAAGTATGTGTATAGTCAGTGTATGTGACATGTGTTATATTCCTTGTATAGGGTACTGTTTTAAAGTATGTGTATAGTCAGTGTATGTAACATGTGTTATATTCCTTGTATAGGGTACTGTTTTAAAGTATGTGTATAGTCAGTGTATGTAACATATGTTATATTCCTTGTATAGGGTACTGTTTTAAAGTATGTGTATAGTCAGTGTACACACTGGATGGTCTCACTGTTTACAATGGTATTAATATTATTAAGATTATCACCATGGAGATCGGGCCTTCACTCTCCTTCCAACTCTCTATCTTCATCAATTTCATCACCTCTCAATGTTACCCCTATCACACATAATGAATCAGCCTACAGTAGGATATCTATGGAAACTACTAATATATCAGGTTAATAGTGTATAGACATAATGAATTATTTTACAGTAGTGTATTATAAAAAAAGCAGTGGTTTTGAGGTGTCAGCCCATACCTTTTAATTCAAAGTATTATGTATTATATTGAAGCAATCTCTGATACCCAACCCTCTGTTTTTGATGAGGGTTGAGCTGCCTATAGTGTATCCGCCTGCATTAAGACCAGAGATACATCCCATTATCCATCTTACACACATACATATATATATATAATAGACTCTGATGAGGAATTAGAAGCTCTTTCACGTTCATTTCAAGGCCAGTCTTCACCATGGACAAGGTACAATACACTGCACTTGTGTTTATGTTGTTGTGTATTGATCATTGTCCTTACTCCACCTCTCTTTCCCTTCCTATACACCCTCTCGCTTCTTCCATTCCCCCTCCCCTCTTCTCTCTCTCTGCCTTTCTCTCTCTCTCTCTCCTCTTAAAGTAGCCCACCACCCCAGCCTCATCCTTCAGTACGCTATAGTGGATCTCCTATACCAATAAACTTTAATGAACATCTGTCAAGGTTTGTACAGTACTATCAATTTCCATTTGTACTAACTACACAAGCTACAGTACAGTATATACAGTCCTATTGTTATGGTATCCAGCTGTCATAATTCTCCTGAGGGTACAGGGAAATTATAGGTAGTACCTTCAAGGAAGGGACATAGTAGGACACTTGTATATCAAGGTCCCAAATAGACTGGTCCATTTTAACCTCCAAGGAGAGGACTGAAAGACAAAGCACTTCAATTTATATAGGGTCCCAAAGTGTAGTGTAATCTTTATTACTACTGTATGTTTACTTGGTTGCTACTCTACCAAGGTTGAGTTCGGGTTAGTACTTAGGGAGGGCAGAGGAAGGGAAGGAGTATTAGTAATAGTGGTTAACTATTGCTCACATAGTTTGAATAATTTGACTGTTCTATTACATACTCTTTTATTATACAGTAATGGTGTATCATCGTCTCCTTTGGCGGCATCAGTAGCTCCTGCTCCTATTAGAACCAGTAGTCCAATGGTTAATAATCTGATGGTTAATAATAGCAGTGTCTCTCGTGTAGTGAGGAGCTGTGGGGGAGCGAGACGACAGATGGTCAAGAATAATGTTAATATCGGACCAAGGAATCTAATGGACGTAAGTATAGGGGAAGGTTGGGGTGGATGAGGGAGGGAGGGAGGGAGGGATAGGAGAATCAGGAACAGGAGATGGTTGGAAGGGGAGAGAACAGGGGCCTGAGTGGATTAAAGGAGAGAAAAAGAAAACAGAATTTGAAGGCACTGTTAAGTGCACCTTGCATAATATGAATTCAACACATTATAAGTGGCCATTGTTACTTCACATTTAAAGTACTTGTTATGTCAAGTGCATATGGGGTAGCACTGTCGGTTATGATGCTTGTTCAATAGCATTTATCCATTAATAAACACATGTTTCTTTCTTGTGAGAGAATAAATGCATGTACTTAACAACATGCCAGTACAATAGTGTATTATATATAAGTGTATTAATGATCAGTGGTATAATACACTATTGTACTGGCATGTATCTCTGGTCTCTCACAAGAAAGAAACATGTGTTTATTAATGGATAAATGCTTATGTTTCATAGATGTTCAATGAGTCAGCAGCCACCTCCACAAGGACAGACCAGTCAAGCTCAAACTGCTGTAGTTAATGATTATTAATCTCTTGTTATATAGAACGTACCGCTTAATCCTTTAATTTTTCTTTGTGTTTCAATGATTATAAAAAAAATTTTGACTATAACTATTATAATCATGCTTACAGCTAGCTAGCTAGAGGCACTATCATATTCGCATTGAGTTGAGCTCAATTGAATTGTTAATAACTTTTTTATCTTACATGCAAATCAAAAATACTATATAATATATACCATTGGAATCAGCTGCAAAACCCACGTTTTGTTATATACAATATAATTATTATAAGTTTTGAAATGAAGCAGAACTTATAAAATGCATGGGGAGAGACAGCTGTACTTGCTAACCACATCAAAGAAAACCTGTATAGATAGCACCTGTTGACACTGAATTTTTAATGAAGAGCTCAACTCAATGCGAATATACTATCCTCCCACGCCACATACATGTATACAGGCCCGCCCCCGCCCGCGTGCATGTAGCATGTAGTATAGTCATGGTCACGCCTCTTCTAATGCTGCGCGCGCAGAAGAGGCGTGACCACTGACCAGACTACAGAGACTAGTAGTAGTCTATCTAATATCTATGTCTACTCTAGTCTTGTCACTCTTGTGATTTGTATCGCTTTCAGCTTAGTTTCGGGTTTACCTCTCACTCTAAGCTAGTCTGTGCTCACAATTTTCTCTATAAATGACTCAATGATAGTCAATTTTGGATGAATCCAGTAATTGTAAGTTCGACTATTAGGCTTAGCAATTATTGTTTATAGATCTACGTAGTCTATTGTATCCCTTTAATTAATAATGGTAGCACTTGTGTAAATTTAAGAACGATAAAAATTCTGTTCAGTGCAGTCTTCATTGCGAAAGACATATAGCTCTAGAGGGTGCATGGGATCGCTACTGAGCATTGGGTTTAGTCTATGAGTATGTACATGTCATGTCATCGGTACATGTAGACTAGTGGTTTTGTAATATTGAAATTAATGTCACCTGAGCAGTGTAAGAACTTTATATGCAAACATGCAACAGTGGAACCTCTGTAATCAGGACACTCTGAAATAAGGTATAATGACACCTCTGTAATGAGGACACTGTCTGAGTAATCAACAGTACACTTTTCCATACTAAACTACCTTTGAAATGAGGACACCTCTATAATCAGGACACTTTATGTTGGCCCAATGGTGTCCACAATAAAGAGGTTCCACTGTATTACATTGAAAGGACAAGTACTATAAGCATCACCAGTTGTTTTAAAATAATTCTCTCCTATGTGCAATGACGTAACATAATCTGGTATTATGTATGCATTTGTCTTTACTGATATCATAGAACCATGTCTGCTACTGATAAAGAAAAGAACACTACTGAGAGTGACAAACCTGAAGCGGCTCAAGATATAGAAACTGGAAGTATTTTAGAGTTGAAGACTTTAAAATTCCTTTATGGAGTGGGCGGAACCAGGGATGATCAAAGAGACATTGACTGTGTGGATTTCGCTGCCAAACCAGGATGGATGGATATTGGAAGAACTATACCGAAACAATATTTGGACTTGGAACTACCCAACCGTCCGGATAATTTTACACAGGTAGAAATTGCTTGTGTTAATGGTTGTTTAGATATAGTTCAGCAGATGACTGGCAGTAGTGATCCAGGCTCATCCACTGAGCCAGCCAATGATGTGGGAGCAAGGAAAGCTGTACTGCATTACGTATGTGCTAATGGCTATTTGAGAATACTAGAATATATAATAGAGAAATGTAAAATAGATCCCACTAAATGCATAGATGAGTGTACTGGTGTAACGCTATTGCATGATGCATGCCGAGGTGGCCATCTTGATATCATTAAGTTTCTCATTAAGCTTGGCTGTGACCCCGCCTATTGCTGTAGATATGGTAGCCAGCCTTTACATTACGCCTGCTCCCAAGGCAACATGGCTGTTATAGAGTTCCTCATAGAACATTGCAATCCATTGTGTAAAGACAGGGAAGGTATTACACCATTACACATTGCTTGCGCCAAAGGCCATGTAGATATTGTCCGCTATTTAGTATCAAAAACTAGTGTTTCCTTTGACAGACCATCTGCTGTTTTAGTAGACAAATACTTTAACACACTTTTGCATTATGCATGTGTTTGTGACAGCATTACCTTACTTCACTTCCTTACTACTAAATGTGGTATGAATCCAATGTGTACAACATATAATGAAGTAACACCTCTACACATAGCCTGTGCCAATGGTAATATCACTGTAGTTAAACACATGATTAGTGAACTAAACGTTTCATTGAATCATGTTAGCAGAACTGACCTAACTCCATTGCATTATGCTTGTATTAGTGGTAACAGTGAGCTTATAGAGTATCTGGTTGATTATTGTGGTTGTAATCGCTTAGTCTATAGTGAAAATGGCAAACTACCACTTTTCTTTGCCTGTTACAACTGTGATATCAAAACAATAGAATTCCTGAGTAGATCGTGTGATAAGGCTCTTTTTGTTAATACCAACCACAAGCAAACACCATTTCACGTGCTGTGTTTTATCGGTAACTTAGACAAAATCAGACACTTTGCAACAAAATACAATATCACTGAATCCGATTGGGCCTGTGAAGGGAGGGAATCTCCATTACATTTTGCTTGTGTTAAAGGTGATGTTGACATAGTACGATTTTTGATTGATCAATGCAAGGCAAACCCAACTTGTGTTGATGGAATGAATCGAATGCCACTTCATTATGCATGCATAAAAGGCAATTTAAGTGTCACTGAATATCTTATTGAACACTGTAAGGTTGACTATACAAGCCCCGCAGATCCATTTGCCTTGACACCTTTGCATAATGCTTGTAGAAGTGGTAACTTTGAGCTTGTGAAATATGTCTTTGAGAAATGTGATTCCTTTGATGAGTACTATCATCAAAACCTACTTCATTATGCATGTGTTAGCAGAAATATCGAAATCATTAAATATTTAATTGAATCTCATAATGTTGATCCATGTATTCAGGATGACATTGGTGCTGGTCTCACTCCATTGCACATTGCTTCAGCAAAAGGATTATTAGATATTGTGAAATATTTAGTAGAAAAGATTGGTGCTGATCCCCTTACAAGGAGTGGCAAGGGAACCACATCCTTGCATGTTGCATGTGCTTTCAGTAATAACCTTGACATGTTAAAATACTTCATTTCAAAGGTGAGTCCTTCAGCTATTTCTGACACCAACTACCAAAATAAGTCATGCTTGCATTTCGCTTGTGAAAATGGAAATATTGATTTTGTAAACATTTTACTTCAAAAGTTTGCTTTCAATCCAAACAGCTGTGACAAAAACGACCTCTCACCCCTTCATTATGCTGCAATGCACGGTCATCTAGGTGTTATTAAGTATTTGGTTGAGTCATGCAATGCTGATCCCATGTGTTGTGGTGCCAGCTGTGTGACCCCACTGCATGTTAGCTGTAGAAATGGACATTTAGAAATTGTTCAGTATCTTATTGAAGAATGCAATGTCGATCCTTTCCATGTATCTGCCAAACAATCAAGTGCCCTTCATTTTGCTTGCTTCTCAAGTAACATACATTTGATTGAATATTTGGTTCAAAGGCTCAATGGTGATGTACACTGTACTGATGGTCAGGGCATTATGCCTATTCAAGTAGCTTGTAGTTCAGGTCATTTTAAAGTGACTGAATATTTAATAGAGAATTATCCTATCAGTCCAGTTTACTTTGAGCATTATCATCACAAATCATTACTTCATGCAGCTGCGCAGGGTAGGTGCTTTTCACTTTTCAAATACATAGCCAACAAGATGAAGCCATTTCCGATAATGTTAACTGGTAAACGTTTCATTGGAGTCACACCTTTACACCATGCGTGTTCATCTGGATGCCTTCCCATTGTTCAATACATAGTAAATGATTTGAAGGCGTGTATTAATTGTGCTGATAATAATGGTGTCACTCCATTACATCTGGCATGTTCAAAAGGTAATCTTGACATTGTTCAGTTCCTAGTGGAGAAGGATGTTTCTATTGATGTTAACTGCAAAGATAACAATGGTCGAACTCCATTGCACAATGCTTGTTTAAATGGACACCATCATGTTGTGTACTTTCTCCTGCAGGTTTATAAGGCTGATGCTTGCTGTATTGACAACACAGGGTGCACTATCACCCATTTATCCTGTCGTAGTGGTGATTTAGCACTAATTTCCTATGTCCTTCATTGTGGGGCTGATCCTAATCAAGCTGATGATAAAGGTAACCTGCCACTTCACTTTGCTTGTACCAGTGGGAATTTAGCTCTAGTAAAATTCTTAATTAAACATTATTGTGGATTAATTAAATTGTGTAAGAATGTAAATAGTGAAACATTGCTTCATAATGCTTGTTTAGTAGGTCACAAAGCCCTCATTGCGTATTTAATTAAACAACATGGTGCTGACCCCAATCATAAAGACAAAGATGGTGTCACTCCATTGTATTTAGCATGTGCAAACGGAAGTATACAAGTTGTCCAGATGCTGATTGAGCAATTTGGTGCTGATCCTTTTTACAAACAAAATAACCAATTAACACCTCTTCATGTCGCAAGTGAAAATGGAAGTTTAGAACTTGTTAAATATCTTATTTCCAATTGCAATGTTAGCCCATTCACTGTGGGGCGATATAGCAAAAACAAAGATGCTAAGTGTACTGTACTGAATGCTGCATGTGCTTCAGGTAATTTAAGTGTCGTGAAGTACATAGTTGATTCATGCAAACCAATAGAACCAATGCTTTCACTCAGTATTAACACTACTACTACTAATAAGCAGGATCCTGATGTAGTGGACTCAGGTGGCAAGCTGTCTAAACTGCCTATTCATGTTTTCAATCCTTTGTACATTACATGTGCAACTCAGAATTTAGAGCTTTTGCGGTTTTTTGTTGTTGAATGTGAAATTGGCCGTCATGGTCATCAAAGCGGCAAATATTGGGATGAGGCATTATTTTCAGCTGTAGTAGAAGGATGTTATGATATGGTGGTATTTCTTATTGATCACTGTAAACTCAATCCAGCATATTGTGATGACAAAGGATTTACTCTATTGCATGCAGCCTGCTTAAGTGGAAACCATAAGCTAGTCCAGTACTTTATTAGTAAACATCATGCTGATCCTAACTCAGTCACTATGCATGGTGACTCACCATTACATTTTGCTTGCGATATAGGATCCATGGTGATTGTAAAATATCTGGTATATCAATGCAATGCCAATATAATGTGTGTTAATAATAATGGTCGATTACCGTTGCACTTTGCATCTCGGAAAGGGTTTTTGAGAATAGTCGAGTTTTTATTAGGTAAATCTACAAATCAACAGCAAATGCTAGTTCCAGATGCAAAACAATTGACTCCATTGCACTTTGCTTGCATGGGTGGGAATATTGATCTTGTTAATTTCCTCATAACCAAGTGCAATTTGAATCCATCAACTAAAAGTTTTTACAATCTTATACCTCTCCATTTAGCTTGCTTCTTTCATGATCATTTTGATGTTGTCTTGTCTCTTGTGTTTAAGCACAATGTTAATCCATTGCTCAAGACATCACTAAATGAAATGAGCACTCTACATCTATCCTGTTTAGCTGGAAATCTTAGCATTTCAAATTTTCTTCTTGAGTATGGTGCTGATATCGATGAGCTAGATGATGAAATGATGACTCCACTTCGTAGTGGTAGTGAAAGTGGAAATAATTATCTGGTTTTAAACCTATTGAGTATATTTAAGGCAAACCCTCAATTGAGATGCATTAAAGGCCTCATGCCCATTCACGCTGCTTGCATTGCTGGTCACTTGCAAATTGTCAAAGCATTGCTCCCTTATTATTTGGAAAGTGACTTAATTCATGATACACGTTTACTAGAAATGGCGTGCTTAAAAAATCACGTGGATATTATTGAATTTTTAGTGATTAATGGTCATGGTACATCTTATGTGGTTGAAAACCTTCAAGCAATGTTTCGTTTAGCATGTGCCAATAATGCTTCCAAGCTTGTAGAGTATTTGTATTCCTCTTGTACCCCAGAGCAGATTACGCAAATCAGGATCCTGAATAAAGAGAGTGGAAGAACACCTTTACACCTGGCAACTGATATTGATTTAGTAGAATTTCTGGCTAACGTATTCGATCCTACCTTGTCAAATAGCAATGGATTTTCACCACTACAAGTAGCTTGTATGCGCGGCAACTTACCAGTTGTGAGGTTTCTTATAGAAAAGTGTAACTGTGATCCCAAAAGTATTACATCTTTAAATTCTACGTTATTGCATTTGGCTTCGGTAAACGGACATTTAGATGTGTTAAAGTACTTGATAGCTGAATATAACCTTGATCTTTATGCTACTAACAACAACTGTGGTGATTCATTACTACATAATGCATGTAAGTTTGGGCATTTTGAAGTAGCTGATTACCTCTTGAGAAATTTTGCAATATTAGCTGAGATTGAAAACAACAATGGAGAAACACCATTATTCCTTGCTAGTGCTAATGGTCAGCTGAGTACAGTACATTGCTTGATAACCCAGTACCAGTGTGACCCTATGCACTGTAGAAATAGTGGTTACACACCATTAATGATAGCATTAAAGCAACATCATGAAGCAGTGGCAAATTATCTGATACCATACTGTGAAAATAATCACAGCAAGTATATAAGCAGAATGAAGCGAAAAGAGACTTCATTGTTTCTTGCTTGCATCAATGGATATTTAGAGATCGCCCAAATGCTAATCAAAGAACATAATTTCGATGCGAATTGTTCAAGAGATCGAGGTATTCGTCCAATTCACGATGCTAGTGATAAAGGTAATTTAGAAATTGTTAAATTCTTAGTTGAAAAATGCAATTGTCAGCCAGATATAAGTCGGGATTTTCAAGGTTGGACTGCGCTACATTACGCTTGTGCCAAAGGACACTTGAGTATTGTTGAATATTTGATCACTGATGCCACCAACAAAAGTGACATAATATTGCAAGACAATAAAGGATTTACTTCATTTCATTTGGCAATTGTCAATGATCATGAAGAGATAGCTAAATTCCTCCTGCCATACATCCGTAACAAACCTGCTGCTGAGGGTAGGAATGGTAATAACCCACTTCATACAGCATGTGCTAAAGGATATGTGGAAATAGTACAAGAGTTAGTGACCAAGCTCAATTATCACCCCAACTGCTATAGAACCAGTGATAGCTGGTCACCACTACACATTGCAAGCAGAAATGGACATGCAAATGTAGTCCAGTATTTGATTGAGCAGTGCCATGTTGATCCTGATCACTGTGTTGACAGAAACGGCTTAACACCATTGCATGTAGCCTGTGCCTATGGTCGCTTTGATGTGATGTGGCGACTTGTTGAAGATGGCCACTGTGATCCAAAAAAGCAGGATACATCATGGAAACAGCCACTCCATCATGCCTGTATAAATGGTCATTTGGGTATTGCACGTGATCTCGTTATCTATCGTGGATGTAATCCAATGTGTAGAGACATATTTATTGCCACACCTCTGAACTATGCTTGTCACAATGGACATTTTGAAATTGTAAAGTTCCTAGTGACACATTGCAAATGTGATCCCAATCATATGCAAAGGAATGGACACACCCCTTTGTCTTTGGCAATCGAAAAATGCCATCTGGATATTGTTGAGTTTTTATTCTGCTCGGGGGCTAATTTTAGAAACATTTATCCACCAATGGTATCTCGGATACGCACATTGGATGGATATTCTTTGAGAAACAGGTTTTCTCATGTTGGAAATGCCGTGTCAGTTCAATCTTATGTTAACATATGTCTTGTTGGTGATCCAGGAGTTGGTAAGAGTACCCTTGCACAGGTGATAACTGAGAATGCTAAAGGAAACATAGTGTTTGGAGGGTTTAGAGAGGTTTCTGGTGTTGTACTGCAGACAGCTGGAATCATCCCACGCCGACTGGAACATCGCGAACTTGGTAACATCATTTTACATGATTTTGCTGGTCAACCGGAATATTACTCTAGTCATATCAGTGTGCTAGAGGACATTACTGGAGGTTTACCCATCGTTTTCATTATGGTGTTTAAGCTAGGCTGCTCATTACCGTACAAATGGCTCGACTTGCTCAGGAACTTAAGCAATAAACGTAAAGATACATGCTATATGTATGTATTAGCCGTGGGCAGTCATGCTGACCGGTTTGATGTATCAGAACAAGTGGAATTAGGAGGTAAAGCTCAAGGTGAATTGGACCGTTATTTCTCAGAAAATGCCAAGTCATTGTGCTTCAACAATGATGATTTCGTTTATCTCAACTGTAAACTTTTAGGTGGCGATCAGCTAAGAAAATTTAGCAGCAAACTAGCAATGACTTGTGAAATGGTTCGTCAAGACACGGCTACGATGATGCCAGAACCAAATGATGTCATGTACTGTCGAATGTTGTATACTCTAATGGAAACCAGAGGGCGTGTGTATTATGAATTAAAAGACATTATGACTGTTATTGAAGAAAATGTGGCTGAGTATTACCTACCAACATCAGAAGAGAAGCTCAAAGAAACAGCTTTACTGTTGCAGCGTATGGGCTTTATCAAGTGCATCGAGAGTGGAGAGAATTTCTGGATCATATTTAAAATTGAGGTTCTCCTAACTGAGGTTAATGGAGTTCTATTTGCCCCTGCGGCCTTTGCCAGTTATCAAGCATTTGCAAGTGACACAGGTATATATCTATGCCATACCAATACACATGCATATCGATTTCGCCAGCCTATAATTTATTTAATGAGTAGATATACTTACTTTAGTATGTTCAGCTGAGCAGAGCACTAGACAGATAGTAATTATAAAATTGACTTGCATGCTGAAATAAACTTGAATTCTGCACGATGTACTTCAATCGTGATGTTTTTAGTCATGTCGTTATGCAAACATTGAACCCAACTATAACCCACAAAACTCAAGTGTATATACTGTATAATATGTTTTTTTTCATTACAGGTGTAGTGTCAAAGTCTACCATATCTCATCTGTTTTCCCGTGCCAACTACAATCCTGATATGATTATCCAGTTTCTGATCTCAAGGAATCTTTGTGAACGAATCAGCTCAGAAATCGTCTCTCAAACCAATCTAAAACCTACAGTTGATGATGATGGTAATGAGTTTTATTTCTTCCCAGCACTAATGAAGCATGATGAACAATCACATGCTAGGAGTATTCGGGACATGCGAGCTGACATCAATCCAAGGTTTCGATTCGGTTGGTGTTTGAAAGCAATCAAGCCATATCAATTCTTCACTGTCAGGCTGCTTCATTTACTCATCCTGCGTTTAGCATACTCTCATGCTATCCCTAGACTAGACATGAATGTACCTCATCAACTCGGATGTCACATCTGGTCTGAAGGCATTGCCTGGCCTAGTCGCGATGAGGTTCTGAATCTGGTATATATGACTGATGATAGCAAAGCTATTTTATTCCTCTCTGCATGCCGTCCTGGTCGTGAGTCCTCAATGATTACTGAACGAAAAGTTATCATTCAAGATATCCTGACACTTTGGAAGAAGAATTGCCCCTTGGTGGAAGTGAACGAGTACATAATTGATCCAAGACAATTGAACTATCCATTAGATGTTGATAGGAATGTAACTGACCTATACTGGGTACGCGATGTGGCTAAAGCAATCGGTGATGGAAAACCAAGTGTGTTTTCTTGTAAGCCACCAGGTAGTAAATTTATCAGGCTGACAGAGCTATTGCAGCCCGAGTATAAAGAAGGAAAACAGCCACAAGCACATGCCAAATTATCAATATTCATCAGGGAGGATAATGAGGTAATTCATCATAAAGTATAGTAGCATAAATAGCAATATACGTACATAAATATTTAGTAAATCGAATTTTTATTTAAGTGTAAAAAAACTGAAATATACTTGATACTATATGCATGACATTGTTTATACTGTATGTAGGGTAAACCATTGAACTCTTATCCAGAACTAGGCGAAGAGGACAAGATAACACCCTATCATAAAACAATGCAGAGATATATCGCAGTTATTTTTGGAAATTTATCAAAACCTACTTCAATCTTGGAGCAGTTTTATTCCGCTGGGTTCCTCTCTCAATCAACCATGGAACGAATTGGCCAAGAGGAGTCAGATCGTGTGAAGTGCTGTGTAGTGGTAGTAGAGTTGAAGAAAAAATTGAGCAACCACGAATTTACTGTAGAGAAGTGTGAGAAGATATGTGAAATCATTATGGACAGCGATTGTGATATTCTTGTTAAGAGATATGCCGGAGAAGCAGCTCGAGAATTGAAGCGATGGAAATGTGAATCAAACTATTATGCAGATCAACTGCAGTCGACAAGTTAGTATAGGCATCACTATAGTGTGTATGATATGCATATGTCTATGATGTTGTTTTCATCATTATTATATGTTTACTTTTTTTTTAATTTTTTTTTTTTATTTGTTCTGTGTATTAGGTTTGGAAAGACTCAAGATGATTTGTTCTGGAATGAGTGTTTTTAACTTACATTAAGAAAAAGGGAAACTAATTCTCATATATATGTATATTAATTATGTAATTAAGTTTTTTTCATGCATCAGTAGTTATAATAATTATAATTAGGGCACCTAAAAGATTTTTTTGTTCCTCATCAAGTTTTTTTTTTGAGACAGTCGTTATTTTCATGCTCTTTTTCCTTTGAAGTACTGTGTAACCGTCGATCATGCAGTTTTTGTGATCATTCCAATATAGTCTAAAATGTTTAACTCACCAATATGTATCTGCCTATCAAGTAGATCTAGCTATATATTTCTGGCTTATAGGGTTCATGGCCTTC
The DNA here is from genome assembly GCA_036873525.1 of Chalinula nematifera. Classification (NCBI taxonomy): domain Eukaryota; kingdom Metazoa; phylum Porifera; class Demospongiae; order Haplosclerida; family Chalinidae; genus Chalinula; species Chalinula nematifera. Next base: position 3,431 of record JAYJLX010027884.1, on the reverse strand, counting down.
AGTTATTCACATCCCAACAGTTTAATTGGTTAATTCATGGTGTGATAAGTATAGTGGAAATTGATAACACTACAAGTGGTACACCAAACCTATATATAGCCTTTTATGTAGTAATGTATGGTATACACTAAATGTTCTAACATGACTAATAATGAATTGACATATACACAATTAAGTTCATATACATAATATACTACTGTATACTAGTATACAATAAAGAGGAAATATAGTGCTATATTGAAAGTTCCTTATCAATTCTTTAATTGACCCGATTTACTTCCTTTTTTACAAATGATACCGCCATCATTCCGTAATAGGTTGGGGCAAGACGACAAAAGAAATCGACCGAAAACTGTTTCTGTAAACCGTAATGTGCTGCAGTTGCTGCTGTGTCAGAAACGTTTTTCATCAGCTCTTTCTCCAGAATACCATGCAATAAGCAGAACCCATTATACCCGCATGTTAAAGCCCTGTCCTTTATTTGGTGTGCCTGATGAAGCCAATGGTTAGCTTGTTTAATGGAGTCATGTGTCCACACAGTACCATATGGCTCACAGCTCTTGTCAGGTATCATTGTTTGATCGTCTGTTGCTGTGGGTGTGGCCTTAACCCATTTCTCTATACACTTATCGAAGGGTAAAGCTGTATCATTGGGTTTTATGGAAGTCCATCTCGGGTTCGCCAGGTAAAGCGGCAAGGTACAGTCAGTTGAATGAGCATGGGATAAATCACCGCTACAAACATAAAGTACATGCTGCTTTAAACCATTTAGAAAGGCTTGCATCGATTCGCCTATCTTGGTCAAATCTTCGATGCTCTTGGTTCTGAGGCTGAGTGAATTCGAGATGATTATTACTTTGGTGGGTGGGGCTTGGTTGTTGATGAGGGGTGCAAGGTACCACAGGGGTACAGTCTCACCCCATCGTAATGGTGCATCGTATCGGGAAAAGGATGTTATGCCTTCCACTGGTATGCCATCATTTTTCAAATGTTGGATCAAGTTTTGGCTGAGTTGTACATCTAGCTCAATCTGTACTGTATATTCGTCCCACTGCTCGTTCCATTCGGTCGTTCCTTTGGCAGTCGGGTTAACGTATACTCCGAGGGACTCTGACAAGCAAATACCGTGGGGAGTGTTCAGGACTACCACCTCGGGTGAGGTAGCTTGAACCTTCTTCACTGCCTCTTGACAGGAAGTAAATATGGCGGTGCAATCTCTCCTCAATCCCTCGGGAAGAACTTGGAGTCGTTTAGCCGCCATCGAATCACCATCAGAATTCAGAGACAGGTCGCCATCGAATGGCATAGTTCCATGAGGAAGAATGAGAGCTGATACCACAGGCATTGTTAAAACCCCTTTATGCCCTTCTTGGTGATTCACAAGTTCCTGCTTAATTAATTATGCCTAATAAAATTAACGCCCACGCAAACAGTAATTACCTCAAATTTTTTTATTGATAATAAAACGGTATTATGTATCTTTGTATAGTTATTTATAATAATAATAATAATAATAATAATAATAATAATAATACAAATTTACTATTTACTAAAAAGGAAAACTGAAATACACTACAATACACTATAATAATCATGAATATCACATTATAATAACCTATGGTGCCTCCTTAGAGAGTCCCTTTGGTACCATTTCCTTGTTCCGTACCAACCCCACATCACCAACCGACGTTGACTTAAGGACTACATTATCCAATTCTCCTTCTACTTTGCTCTCCTGTTGTTGTTGTTGAGCATAATGATGTCTTGACGTATCTATCATACTCATGGGTCGTTTCTGCCTGGACAAGGGTAGTCTACGTGATGGTGACGACAAGGAGGGGTTGCTAGGAGACAGGGTCCCGTTGCTATGGTGAACAGGCGAACTGGTACTAGATGATGTAATCAATGCTAGGGAGTCCTGTATACTCTGTACAGCTGATACAGAGGTAGCCTTCAACAGTAACACATTCTAAAGGGACATTGGGAGAAAACACAGGTTATACGTAGTAATAGATACACAACAGATACAACAGGTAGTAGTAGTTTAGCTACTAGTAGGCTCATATGATACTATCACAAATATTACATTAAGCATGTGTTGCATATGGCTAGATACTGATAAATTATTTCAATGACTATGTAACGTTCCTCAAGCAGTATAATTATTATGAATCTAGCTTTACAAGACATATAAACTACATAGTAACGATGGTTAGGGATAATACAATACATACCCTATTATCAGGACTGGCACCTGCGACTGTTACAGACGTCTGTAAAGAGAGAGAGAACACTAATTATAGAGAGCACCTCATATTACAAAGTACAGCCTTATACCTCCTGTGGATGCTAAATATAGAATGTGTGTACATTTAATAACACTAGAGTTCTATTCAAATGTTCACATAAAAGATCATTGGAGTGTCGTGTTGCGAATTCAGCTTAAATAAAGGTTACTAAATTCGTCTAAAGTTTCATATCGTAATTTCAGAGACACTTCATAAGAATCTTACAACATTATGATTCACAAAAATCAATATTGGGAAATTTGTGCCCTACTTACAAAAATAAAATGGATGGTTTTAATAATCAACAAGGCTTTTCCTAAACTAGTATTTCACCTCTAATTGCTCAATCAGGGATTCCTGAAGGGACTGTAGTTGACTCAAGGCTTCCGTCACATCATCTCCCGGGAAACCTACAGCCCCGCCCCCTCCTCCGTTACCAGGCAAACCAGCTCCATCGTTGCTTTCCGTAACAGATTTCTTATACTTCTTCTTTCCAGCCAATTTTGTCAGCGAAAGGTTCAAAGATGGTGCTGATAATTGCGATCTAACAAACAACCAAACATTAATTATGACCACACCCACCATAATAAGACTGGCTTATAAAACACAACTCAGACTGATATTAACATGTATTACTATATAAACACACTCCCTTTTCAAAATATTGTAAGTAATTCCCGATTGTGTTCTTAATATTCCAACAGCAAGTGCCGTGTACATACATTGACCTTTCAAGTATGTCAAGGTGAAAGTCAACCCGAATGGGTATTAACGTACTTTCTATTGTGTTTTTTGAAGCTCTTCTGAGGAGTTGGTTCAGCAGATTGACTGGTTGACAACTGGGCGGAACTGACAGACATAGAAGAAGTTGTTGAGGACTAAAGGAATGAAACGGAATAAGATAAACTCAGTAAATGTATATAAATCGAGATCATAATATACTTTAAACATGTGCAGGGGCAGGGAAGGGGATGGGAAGGGGTTAAATAGGTATGGTATGAGATCCCTACGTGTGCGATTATTACGATAGTGGTACAAGCTATTTTAGACAAGTACAATGTGAAATAAATTCTCACCTAATTAGTAATACAATTAATTAGATTTTTTACTACCAACAGATTCTTTATCCCTTTACCCCACCCC
>JAYJLX010027773.1:506-16836 GCA_036873525.1 Chalinula nematifera | reverse complement strand
TATTCAAAGTTAAGACTGAGTTAGTCCCAATTGAAGATAGTCAACTACATCCAGATAATTTTAAACATCAGCATCTACCTGCCACGGAATTAGACCGCTGGCTAGATGAAGGACGTGACTTTATCTTGCTTGATATGCGTAATGATTTTGAGTTTGATATAGGCTCATTTAAAACTGCACAACGAATTAACCTTGGTAGTTTTAGACAACTTAAAAACAAACAAAAAGAATTGGCGAAAATACCAAAAGACAAACCCATTGTTACATTTTGCACGGGCGGTATCCGTTGCGAAAAAGCCGGACCTTATTTAGAGACACAAGGCTTCTCTGAAGTTTATCAATTACAAGGAGGAGTTATTGAATATTTTCGCTCTACCAATGCAAAACACTGGCGGGGCAATTGCTTTGTATTTGATGACCGTGTTTCAATTAACAAAAAATTAGCTGCAGAGCATATTCATCTATGTCACATCTGCCAAGTAATACTCGAAGATAGTAGCAAAAAATATTGCGATCTATGTCTACCACAAGAAGCTTCTTCTGATGCCGCTATTTGATTTTTGTTTTAATTTCACGCATTCAAGCTACCGCAAAGATGAGAAAGAAGTCTTACAACGCGCGCAAGATGCAAATGTGCAAAAATTTTTAGTCGCAGGTTCAGATGTTGAAGATAGCCAACATGCATTGCAGCTAGCCAATACTTACCAACAAAGTATGTATGCGACAGCTGGAGTGCACCCTCATCTAGCTAATAGTTGGCAAGACAACACTTATGCAGCCTTGCGAGCACTCGCGCAAGAAACACCTGTGCGTGCGATTGGCGAAGCAGGTCTAGATTACCACCGCAACTTTTCCACACATGAACAGCAAAAGCATGCGTTTAAGCGTCAAATTGAATTATCGATTGAATTAGAAATGCCTCTTTTTCTACATGAACGCGATGCACATGATGACTTTTTGTCTATCATTAAAGAATATCATTGCGATTTAAATAACACGGTTGTTCACTGTTTTACTGGTGATCAACGTGCCTTAGAAAATTATCTGAGTTTAGATTTTTATATAGGGATCACCGGCTGGATCTGTGATGAGCGACGCGGTGCACATCTACATGACCTGGTTTCCAGCATCCCTGATAACCGCATACTGATTGAAACCGATGCACCTTACTTATTCCCACGTAGCGTCAAACCACGACCTAAAAAACAGCGTAACGAGCCATATTATTTGCCACATATAGCTGAACAAATTGCCTTCCATCGTGGGGATAGTATTAATCAACTTTATCAATATACTATGAATAATTCATTACGTTTTCTAAACTTAGAGGCATAGCTCTTAAAGCTTATAGGAAGATAATTTATGCAAATACAACATACCATCGAAACCAAGCTAAAAAAGACTTTTCAGCCAAGCTACTTAGAAGTGATCAATGAAAGTAGCAACCATAACGTTCCTCCTGGTTCAGAATCTCATTTCAAACTGACTATAGTGAGCGATGAGTTTGAAGATAAAATGTTAGTTGCACGACACAGGATGGTGAATAAATTATTAGCGGACGAACTAGCAGGCTCAGTTCATGCACTTTCGATGCATACGTTCACCAATAAAGAATGGCAGGATAAAAATGAGCAAACACGTCAATCCCCACCATGCCTGGGCGGCTCAAAAGCTAGCTAATTAAAATTATTTTTTGTACGCATCTATATCATGAGCCATCAAGAATCTACCGAAGAAATAGTGCGGCGTGTAATGGAATTGCGCGTTGAGCATCGCGATCTAGATGATGCGATAAATGCACTATCTAAAGAAGATTATGTTGATCAATTGCAACTGAAACGACTAAAAAAGAGAAAACTAAAAATTAAAGATGAGATTAATCAACTAGAAAGCAACTTAATTCCAGATGTCGATGCTTGAATACTTAAGTTGCAAGTTGATTAAGCGCAACTAACATTTTTTCTTCATTCACAGGAAAAGCAATTTCAGCACTAAATTGATATTGTGAGCGCAACTTCTCAAAATGATTCTCATACTCACGTTCGTATAAGACTATCAGCTTGATTGCCTCCTGTTTTTGTACAACAGCAATCAACGACTCTAAGCTACTCATGCGATCTCGAAAAGTATGCTGATAGTTAAACTCTGCTACCACAACATCTATTTTATATTTCTTCAATATAGCAAATGCTTTGCGCATGGAAGACTCTACTATCACTTCATACCCTTGTGATTGGTAAAGTTCTTTAAAATCCGGATAACCACCCAGCTCAATGATTGATAATAGTTTATGGTCACTCAATTTTCTAAATAAGTTAAAGTATTAATAACGAACGATACGAATATCTTGATCTGGCAAGCGAGTGATTTCTCCAGTATGTAGAGTTAAGCCACCTCGCTTACGTTCTTCAAAGTAAAGTTCTAGACTTTCCTTGATAACTGGAAATGATAGCTCATCCCAGGGAACATCCTGTTCATCGACAAATTTAGACTCTAAACTTTCCACACCAGGGCTCGCCGCTCCATCAGGCACATCGGCTGCAAACATGATATAGACTTGACTGATATGTGGCAGATTATAGATAGCAAATAGCGATAGGTTAGTTACTTTTGCATTCGCTTCTTCTAAAGTTTCACGCGCCGCAGCTTGCTGGATTGTTTCATGATTTTCCATAAATCCAGCAGGTAAAGTCCAAGTGCCATAACGTGGTTCAATCGCTCGCTTACACAAAAGTACTTTATCTTGCCATGCAGGAATACACCCAGCTACGATCTTTGGGTTTTCATAAAATATGGACTTGCAATCTGGACAACAGTAGCGTTGGCGGTTATCACCTGCAGGAATTTTATACTCTATATTGGCAGAGCCGCATTCAGGGCAAAACTTCAACTCTCATCTCTCCTTATATGCTGTACAAGAGAATAGATTTTTATGTCACTAATTCTAAGTGAACTAATGTAGCACGTTGAGAGTTACAGACGAAACTTGGACAACTAATCAGCTAGATATCTATCGATTGGTTTTGGCTTACCAAATATATAGCCTTGGCCATAATCAACACCGATTGCAGTGAGAACTTTAATGACTTCAGGTTTTTCTACATATTCAGCGACGGTCTTGATATTCATCGTTTTAGCGACGTCAGCGATCGCTTTAACCATTGCGAACTGAGTTGGATTATCTAGCATAGATGAAACAAAAACACCATCAATCTTAACTTGATCTACTTCAAGTTGCTGTAAATAGTTAAATGAGCAATAGCCCACACCAAAATCATCTAATGCAAATTTGAAGCCTAATTCACGCATATTGACAATAAACTTTTGAGCACGAGCAATACTCTTCACTGCAACACTTTCAGTAATCTCGAAACAAATATGTTGGATTGGGATGGTATGTTTATCAACAAGGTTACGAACGAAATTCTCAAACTCCGAGTTAACAATAGAATGGCCAGATATATTTATTGAAATCGTTGGCAGCTCAATTCCTGCATCCATATAGTATTGAAGTTTTTCAAATACATTCGTACAAACCCACTCATCAATCTTAGTAATAACATTAAATGATTCAGCAGCTTGAATTAACTCTTGCGATGAGAAGTATTCGCCTGTCTGATTATCATAACTGCGCAATAAAATTTCATAATGATCGAACACTGAAGGATTATCTAATGAAACGATAGGTTGAGCATACAACTCAAAAGCATTGTTTCGCAGTTGATCCTCGATTACTAATACATATTGAATTTTATATGTATTAGCGCACATCATCGTATCTTCTTGTGCCGAGCTATGAACTCGATCACGCCCGTTATCTTGCGCAGTACGCAGCGCAACACCCGCCGAATTCAAACAAGAATTCACATCATCTTCACCAAACTTAATAGGTATGATGCCAATAGAAACCGTTAATTTAATAAAGTCTTCATTCCAAAGATATTCATTTTCTTTTGCGGCAATACATATGTTGTCACATATATCGACACCTTCCTCTATAGATGTATCTTTTAATAGCAATACATAGTCATTATTACCCATTCGACATAGAACATCATTCGATGAAATCTGGCTTTTAATGACAGAATAAGTTTCATCTAAAATATAGTTATCTCCTTCATAACCATATCTTTCGTTCATAATCTTAAAATGATCAATATCGATGCTACATAAACAATAATTATCTTCATAAAGCTCTTCAGAAGATAAAATCGTGCCAAGGTGTGTCATAAAACGAGCGCGATTTAACGTGTTTTCTTCGGTAGAGGATCCAACATAAGAAGAAGACTGATAGGCTTGATCGTTTTCAATAGAATGCTCTACTGCCACAAATAGATGTGGTTCACTGTTGTAACTACATAGAGTAATAGTAAATTTGAAAGTTTTTACTTGGCTGTCAGAATTAATAACCTTCTTATACACCACTCGCTTTTTTTCTTGCAATTTCTCATGAACTGATTCGCGAAGCTCAGAAGTATCAAAAAAGCCTTTGATAGGCTCACCAAGTTCACAAGTAGGTATAAATCTAGAAAATTGATCATTCATATAAACAACATGTCCAGTCTCAATCGATAAGATTGCGACAGGTATTGCTAAGGCATCCACCCCAATCAAAGGTTGGCGTGTAGCATCGTTGGATATTGATTGATCCATCGGATTTAGATTGCTTCCTCTCAAACTAGAGACATTCCTGGTCTACTTTATGTACTTATGTAAACAACACACACTAATCAGGTCAGCATAGATGCTCAAGTTGTACACGCTAACTGGCTCAAATGAGGGGATCGTTGGTAATAAATTCCCAGAAAACCAACGACTTAAATCTATTTATACTAAATCAGCAAAGCATTATTCCCCGGTTGCAACAGGCCGATTAGGATCACGTATCCATTGACTCCAGGAGCCTATGAATATTTTTGTTGGCGTTATCCCAGCAATTTCTAGTGCTAATAAATTATGACAAGCAGTCACACCTGATCCACACATATTTACAACATTATCTAATGACTGATCACCAATAAGCTGACTAAAGCGTGTATGAATAACTTCCGCAGTCGCAAAAGTACCCTCTTTTGTTAAGTTACCTCCAAAAGGTAAACTGTTTGCACCTGGCACATGACCTGGCACGGGATCCGTTTTTTGGTCTTTACCGGTATAGCGATCTGCGGCACGCGCATCGATGAGCGTAATACTCTGTTTCTCTAATTCGGTCTGCACAGTTTCAATATCGACTAGCCATTCGTTATGAATGTTTGCTTCAAAATCACTGGCAACATAACTAGATGACTCGGTAGAGAGACTTCCTCCTTGTTCCTGCCATTTTTGGATGCCTCCGTCTAACACCGCCACTTTGTTGTGTCCCATCCAACGCATCATCCACCACATACGTGCAGCAAAGGCACCAGAAATATCATCATAGGCAATCACTTGCATGTCATTAGTAACACCCCATTCCTGTAACTGCTTAATGAAAGTTTCCGCACTAGGTAATGGGTGACGGCCCGATTGTTCCGTCATAGCGGATGATAATTGAGTGTCCATATCAGCAAATTGTGCTGTTGGAATATGGCCTTCTTGATACTTTTTCAGTCCGCCTTGCGGGTCTTTTAACAAGAACCGACAATCAAAAACCTTAACATCATCGTGACCAATAATTTTTGCAAGTTCATCTGCAGAAATAATCGTATTGAATTCCATTGTAATCCTCTAAATATTTACACTTGACTACATTATTACGTCTTTTTAATGGATGCATATCAAACCTGCATTATGCCTGTATAAACAACTTCACAGGCAAACTAATATAATTTGTTCATTCATTTAGAGATAAAAGCCGGCCGGGCCATAAACCACAAATGATGTAAGCACACTAATTTCGTAATATAGGCTTACTTTATCATAATAATGCAGAATGACATCAGCAAATCATCATCAGGAGACTTATGAATATTTACATGTAGATAGATAAATATATTGAGGTTTTACGTCAGCCTTGTGCTCTTTATGAGTGCAAATAAATTGGTACTAACCGTTGCTTCACTACTAAAGTATGTCTAACTAATAAATTTACTTAGCGTGACTTGCGGCGTTTAACCTTATACTCACACATGGCAGGCACTAATGTTTGAAATGGTACTTTTGATAATTCTTGATATTGATGCTTAGCAGCAGTAATCACCGCTGCGATGTTGGCGACTGATACTAAATCATCAGCTAGGCCAACATGTTTTTGTAATCCTTGCAGTCCACCATATTGAATTTTCATCCAAACACCATGAGGCACTTGTGTAAGATCATCTTCGTAGTTAAATTCAGCGAGCCCAGCAATCTTAAGTTGTTCATATACTTTTTTGCAGTCACCGCATAATGCACCCGCTTGACATGAAATATCAGGTCCAGCCCTACGCGTAACCAATTCCCCATGCTCACAGGAAAATTCATTTGTTATCTGTGTGACTGCGAAAGCACACCCATCATTTGCCATCTATCTATTCCTTAGGTTGATGCTGGCACAATGCATGTCATATTTTCATTACCGCGTATTGGTTCGGCAAAAAATCTTGCATTTAAGACATTTTTTTCGACACATACTTTTTCAAACTGTTCGATAGCAGGCGCAGGCGCACTGGTATAAACGTCATAATCTGACAAATCATTATATTCAGATAATGCTCGACGAATATGCGATTGCACGGTAGCGCGACTTTGCTGTGGGTCTTGTGTTAATTCTTTGAAAGAAGCATCTAAAGCGATTCCTTGGTAACTGAATAGATCAAATGCATCGTTCCAGGAACGGCATAAATTATTCATATACAAGCCTTGCTGGCCACAAGACATCCAGATCAAGTAAATTGAGATTTCATTTTCTTGCGCAGTGATATGTTCTAATAAACTTTTTATTGCTGCAAAGCCGGTATCAAATGCAAATAAAATCACAGGTCTTTTAGTAGTATCATCATAAGTAAATGTACCAAAAGGCCCTCTTAAGCGTAGACTATCACCAACCTTCATCCCGTTCTCAACAAACTCAGTGAAAGGATCATCAGCTAGCACGCGTAAATGAAATTCAACAAGCCTATCCTCACAGGGACAACTAGCAATGGCAAACGCGCCTGAGCCCACCGTATCATGGATCAATTCAACATATTGGCCTGCTAGAAACCGCAGTCGATTTGTACGCGGGGTTTGCACAATCAAGCGATATACTTGATCAGTCACATGATCAATTTTTCTCACTTTCACACTAATTTCTTGCAAAGGTATCTCTTGTGCGCTGCTTGCAGTTAGAGCATCAATGACAGCTTCGCCTTTCCCGGTATTTAAACATGTCAGAAAATAACCCTGTAATTTTTCTGCCTCACTTAATGCAAATTCTGGAACTCGCACTTCTTGGATTTGGCCAGCAATCAAACGTGCCTTGCACAATCCACAAGTGCCACTACTGCAACCATAATTCAAGGAAACACCTGCACGAATTGCAGCTTCAAGAATAGTTTCGTTATGCTCTATTGAGAATTGCTGTGAACAATTTTCTAGTTTTATAATATTTGCCATGCTGTATTAATAATTAACATTCACACTTAACATCTAGAATCAACCATTCACTCTATTATGTCTCGACATTTAATCCAGCACATTCTACATTCATGCTCATGCGCGTTTTTAGTTTTAAAAACATACGAATAACTAGCTTATTCATCATATTAGCTATTATTGCGATCTATGCAAAAGATCAGCAGCTGGTCACCCAGAGCTGGTACCGCACGCTAAATATTGTAATCTATCCAATCAATATTGATAACAACGCTAAGGTAGCAGGCTATATTAATTCGCTTTCTGATGAAGATTTTACTGAGATTGATGAATTTATTCAGCGACAAAGTGAAAAATTCAACATTGTCACGAGCACACCCACTCATGTACGACTCGGAGAAGTTTTAACACAAGGCCCACCAACCCCTCCAGAACCTAACAGTAGTGTATTAACAAATTTGCTATGGAGTATAAAATTACGTTATTGGATTTGGAGTAATGCGCCTGATGAACTTGATGATAAATATTTAGTTCGCATGTTTGTTCAGTACCATGCAACTAACAACTCAAATGAGTCACTACACTCAGTAGGCTTACAAAAAGGCTTGGTTGGTTTTGTCAATGCCTGGGGTAGCAAGTCACAACATAAGCAAAATAATATCGTTATTACTCATGAGTTTTTTCATACGGTAGGAGCAACAGACAAGTATGATGCTAATGGCTTACCTGTTATTCCTGATGGGCTTGGCAACCCTCAGCAAACTCCAATATATCCACAAAAAAAGGCAGAAATAATGGCTGTGCGACGCGCCCTATCTGCAGAGAGGGCTGAAATGCCCAACAGCTTTAGAAAATTAGTAGTTGGTGAAAAGACTGCGCAAGAAATTGGCTGGGTAAAGGATATATAATCGCTATATGCGAACACAGTACGAAAATATACCTTCTTACAAGACTAAAGACGGCTCCTTTATCAAGGAGCTGATGCACCCTACAAAAAACGACAACACTAATCAAAGTCTTGCTGAAGCAACCGTGCCCCCTCATGGAGTAACTGAATTACATCTACATAAAAAATCAGAAGAAATCTATTTTATATTGTCTGGTAGCGGTGAAATGACATTAGGTGAAGAAACGTTTGATGTGCAAAGTGGAGATACGATCTGTATCCATCCAAATACTCCCCATCAAATTCGCAATAAGGGTACAACTGAGTTAAAGTTTCTCTGCACATGTAGCCCTGCTTATTCGCATCAAGATACTGTCTTAATCAAATAGCCTTTTTAGTAATTAATAAGTAGCCTCTATTTTATTTATAAGAACTCAATATGAATTACCATATTAACTTAGAAAAGTATGTCCCTTCTAATACTATTCGCATTGGCGTGATCTCGGATACACATAATCAACTAAATACAGAAGTAATTCACTCACTGGCTGGCTGCGATGTCATATTACATGCAGGCGATATCGGCGATGCTAATGTATTAGAAAATTTAAAAGAGTTTGCACCGCATATATTTTCTGTACGTGGTAATAATGACGTTGAGCAGAAATGGCCCGACAAAGATCTAGAAGTTTTAGCAACTATTCCAGAGTATTGCGAATTTAGCTTTCAGGGTGAAACAATTGGTCTTATCCATGGGCACCAATATGATCCAGTGCGAAAGCGCCATGATAAGTTACGCGGCCATTTTCCAAATGCGAATATCATTATTTATGGACATAGCCATCGCTATGTTTTCGACAAAGAGAAACAACCGTGGATCATTAATCCTGGTGCGGGTGGCTATACTCGAACGTTTGGTGGCGCTTCTTGTGTAGTCATGCAATTTGAAGAACAACAATGGAAAATCACCGAAACTCGTTTTGACCCTGATAAAAGCAACTAGTGCATCACTCCTTGTATAATTTCACCCTCGGGGTGCAATAAAGATAGATATTCAATTTTATTCTTGAACTCAATAGCGACCCCATTATATCGGTCCGCCCCATTAAGACTAAATTCAAAAGCATAAAACCGGCGCAAGCCCAAGTGGCCTTGTACTCGCGCAGGAAATACTTTTCTTACATAAATGGATTGATCAAGCAATTGCACATGATTTTCGAGACAAAATGCACCACAGCGTTTAATAGTAAACTCTTTTGAACGCAAGCTATCCATCCAAAACCACACACCCAAAGCAATCAGTGCCAGAACAATATAAACGTCCAATGTGATTATGCAGCTTCGTTTTTAATCTAAACCCGCAAAAATTTGATCCCGAATTTCTTCTACTTTGCCTATTCCATCAATCTTTAAATAGCCAGGTGCTTTGTCCTCACCACTTTGAGACCACTGTGTGTAATATTGGATTAATGGCTCTGTTTGCTCATGATAGATACGTAAACGTTCACGCACAGTATCTTCATGATCATCTTCGCGCTGGATTAAATCTTCGCCCGTCTCGTCATCCTTACCCTCTACTTTTGGAGGATTATAGATGAGGTGGTAAGTACGCCCGGAAGCTAAATGCACACGACGTCCAGCCATACGCTTGATAATTTCCTCATCATCTACATCAATCTCGACTACAAAATCAATATTTACTCCCTCACTTTTCAAAGCATCTGCTTGTGCTAGAGTACGAGGAAAACCGTCAAATAAAAAACCATTTGCACAGTCCGCTTCTTGAATCCTCTCTTTTACCAAACCAAGGATGATTTCATCGGAAACAAGCCCTCCTGACTCCATTACTTTTTTTGCTTCTAGCCCAAGCGGAGTACCCGCTTTAACTGCAGCTCTCAACATATCTCCAGTTGAAATCTGCGGAATGTTATATCTATCCTTAATATAATTTGCTTGTGTACCTTTACCAGCCCCTGGTCCACCTAATAAGATTGCGCGCATTCGTATATACTCCTTAATTAATTATTATGGATCGCGAATTCATGATTGTGACATATACCGAATGGTTAACCCAAGAAAATCAGAACTTACCTTAGTAATTTTCAACCAGACCAGAGCAATAAGATTTATATAAGGAAAAATTAACCTAATGAGCAAAAAAAATGCTTTCTACGCCCAATCAGGTGGCGTTACCTCAGTCATCAATGCAAGTGCCTGCGGGGTCATCGAAACAGCCCGCGCAAATAAAGACAAAATTGGCAAAGTCTATGCCGGTCGCAATGGGATTATTGGCGCGTTGACCGAGGACTTAATCGATACTTCCAAAGAATCAGCACGTGCAATTGCTGCACTACGCTACACTCCTTCTGGCGCGTTTGGTTCATGTCGTTACAAGTTAAAGAGTATTGAAGAAAATCGCGCAGAATATGAGCGTCTAATTGAAGTATTTAAAGCGCATAACATAGGTTATTTCTTTTATAACGGCGGTGGCGATTCTCAAGATACCTCACATAAAGTTTCACAATTTAGTAAAGCCAAAGGCTATCCCATTCAATGTATCGGTATCCCTAAAACTGTCGATAATGATTTACCCATTACAGATTGCTGCCCAGGTTTTGGATCAGTAGCCAAGTATGTTGCAGTCTCTATTCGAGAAGCAGGTTTTGATGTCGCCTCTATGGCAAAAACCTCTACCAAGGTTTTTGTAATGGAAGTAATGGGGCGCCATGCCGGTTGGATTGCAGCTGCAGGTGGTTTGGCTGCTGAAAAAGAAGGGGATGCACCGCATATTATTTTGCTACCTGAAGTTCCATTTCGTAAAACAGCTTTCATGAAACGTGTGAAAGAGTGTGTAAAGAAATATGGTTACTGTGCCATTGTTGTTTCTGAAGGTGCTCAATACAAAGATGGTACTTTTTTAGCTGATGCAGGCAGCGTTGATGCCTTTGGTCATAAGCAACTCGGCGGAGTAGCACCTGTAGTCGCACAAATGATTAAAGAGGAAACGGGTTATAAATATCACTGGGCAGTTGCGGACTATTTACAGCGTGCAGCTCGGCATGTCGCTTCAAAAACTGATGTAGAACAAGCCTATGCGGTTGGCAAAGCAGCTGTTCAATTTGCATTGCAAGGCAAGACAGCCATTATGCCTACGATAGTGCGCTCCTCAAATTCACCTTATCGATGGAAGATCGGTAGCACTTCGTTAGCACGGGTCGCTAACGTAGAAAAAATGATGCCAAAGAGTTATATCAGTAAAGATGGCTTTGGCATTACTCAACGCTGCCGTAATTATTTGGCCCCTCTAATTAAAGGTGAAGACTACCCTCCCTATAAAAATGGCTTACCACAGTATATCGAACTCAAAAATATAGCCGTTAGAAAAAAACTAAAAACTGAGTTCAAACTATAACTTAAACCTAAAATACTTATCGTCTCTATTTCATCTTTTTAAGGTGAGTTCACTGACGAATCGTGAGCTCACCATCTTTATGAATTACTTCAAGCTCACGCAAAAAAGACATGCCTAAAAGCACTTCATCCCCGTGCATATAGGGATTAATACTCGCACGCACATTATAGAGAGTGATATCGCCCAGGCTTATCTCATCTAAAGTAGTCTCAAATGTATTAATCACTCCATTTGCGGTAGTAGACTGACTAACTAAGCCTTTTTGTAATTTCAGTTTATTGGCTAAACCTTCAGGCACACTGACAAAACTTGCCCCTGTGTCAACCAAGAACACTACTGACTTATGATTAATTTGCCCTGTCGCTATGTAGTGACCATGACGAGAGCTTTGCAATACTACTTCCTTGGTTTCACCTTGGTAGGTGGTTTGCAAATTTTGATTTGGATTATATTTACGATCTAGTACGTTAGAGAACAATAAGGTTAGCAAACCTAGAGCTGCCAGCCAGGCAGCAATGATCATCCATTTGCCGGCACGGACACTAAAGTCCGGTTGATTATTTTCCATTAATTTAAACTTGTGTGAATTAAGAGCTACAACAACATAACAAAAAAGAGTTTTTATTATGCCAATTACTTATTGTATCTCAACACCCTCGGTACTGCGTTTACGCGCGGTTAACCACTTTAAGGCATACTTTTCTGCAAGTAGAATTTGCTTTTCGGTCATTTGTGGGTCCATTTCAGCGCGCATTTCATCACGTAAGGGAGAGTTGTCGCGCGTAGCAATTAACATCCACTTATAGCCTTGTACAATTTGTTTTGGATTACCTTTACCATTGAAATCGATATCCGACATATATAAGTAGGCTTCATGAATATCTTCCTCACGCGTAGCTACATCGAAATAACGACGGGCAAGCGTATAATCCTGGGCGACCTGATAACCTTCAGCATAATATGATCCAACTACATATGCGGCTAGACCATGGCGTCCATTTGCAGCTCGGCGGTAAAGAGGAAAAGCTTGCTCAGGAAAACCATCGTCTTCTAATTTCTTCGCCTCCTCATAATTCATAGCAGCATTCCGCTTAGTTTCTAATATTGCCGCTGGCATGATGCCAATAGGATTCAGTGCACACGCATTTAATAGCAACAACAGTGCGAGTAATGGAGTAATTTTAATAATTTTAGATCTCATTTTTGAGCACGTAATAAATGGTATTTAAAGCATCATCTGCAGATCTTAATGGGTTTTTTAGTACATATAAACACCAACAATAACATGCCTTTTGTCGCTGGTATTCGAGACGCATAACTAAATTAGTCACCTATCCTTAGTTTTATATGAAATAAATTGGTTCATATTTAATGCTACAGCTATCAATTTTCCTGCCGATAATAGCTTATAGGGTAAAAATACCCATAGTTATGAGAATGAATAATAGGGTTGCCATTGTATGTCTAGCACCTAGGCGAAAACCCATAAAAAAGCACTAAGGATTGAGTCGTGAGTCAGCAGAAAAACTATTATGAATTATTACATGTCAATAAGGATGCCCCTGCCGAGGTAATACGCTCTAGTTACCGAGCCCTCATGCAACAGCTAAAAATGCATCCAGATTTAGGTGGTGACCCTGAAAATGCAGCACTGGTAAACAAAGCATACCAGGTACTTATGGATCCGGTTGAGAGAGCTCAATATGATCAGCAAATCAATCTAAGTATGAGCTCCAATTATGCTGAGCCAGAAATTTATAGTCATACTAAAACTGATGTTCAAAACCAATACATAAATATCAACTTAGCCACCCATTGTGCATTTTGTCGCTCGCCACATCATCTTGGCGCACATATTGCCCCTGATAGCCGCTGCAGCACATGTGGTAGCGTACTCTTCCCTGTAGTTCGACAGACAATGATGCCAAACGGACGTCGCATCATTAACCGCATCCATAAGAAATGGCCTGTTAGCTTTTATACAAAGTGGCCAAGTAGCTCAGTCTTTAGTGGCTTGAGCGTCGACGTCTCATTAAATGGGATGCAATTACTTACCACTGCCCACTTACATGAAAGCCAAATCATCAAATTATCCAGTAATACTCTGGATGCCCTTGGCCGCGTGGTCAATCAACGTAAAGAACCTGTAGGGTTTAGAGCGAGATGGCGTACTGGTATTGAATTTATCACTTTAAAGTTTCATTCCACACAGGGTAGCTTTATTAAGCTAGAAGGATAAGGAACTCAATTATCTCATCGGCCTACAAAGCCATATACCAACAAGCCTATTGAACGGCTTAGATAGGGGTGCTACTTTCCTCGCGCATACACAGTTATATAACTTTTTTTACATCACTACACCTAACAAATTTTCATACAAATAAATATAAGAATCACTTATGGACTCGTTCAAACGATGGCGCCCACACCCATGGCATGGCGTCGAGGTAGGAAAAAATCCACCGCATGTTGTAAATGCTTACATTGAAATTACACCATTCGATTTAGTTAAATACGAAATTGATAAAGAAAATGGTTATTTAAGAGTAGACCGTCCGCACCGCACTTCTTCTCTTCCTCCAACATTATATGGCTTTGTACCTCGCACTTACTGTGGTGAACGCGTGAAAGCACTCATGCCCAATGCCACTTGTGGTGATGGCGACCCATTAGATATTTGTGTGATCAGTGAACGCCCAATCACACATGCTGAAGTACTCTTAAATGCTCGCGTCATTGGCGGATTACCAATGCTCGATGATGGTGAAGCGGATGATAAAATTATTGCCATCCTCGAAAAAGATGATGTATGGGGTTCAATAACTGAAGTCAGTGAACTCACTCCCTCATTAGTCAGTAGACTGCGTCATTATTTTTCTACTTACAAATCATTCCCAGGTGAAGAACATACTACCCATGTTGGTGAAGCTTATGGCTCAGAGCATGCAGGTATTGTCATTCAAGCAGCCATGGACGATTACTTAGAAAAATTTGACGGTCACGTTACCGTTCGTTAAAAATAGAGCGGCAGGTCACTGACTACGATTTGCCTTTTATCTCGACGGTTTCAAACACCTTAAATATTAAATTTACTATTTAAAATTTAATGGACCAAATAGAGCAGCTTATTCAAGAAGAAAAAGCCAAAATAGTTGCAGAAACAGCAAAAATTCATTGGCGGGAACTTGAAAAATTTTACGCCCAAGGCTCACTTATTTTAGTCGATAATAGTTTGGATTTAATTGAAGTCGCCTATGCAATTTCACAAGATCAAACCGATCAAGTCAGTCAGTGGATGGAGAAAGGCTTACTGAAACGTGACTTTAACCAACAAGCCATTGCTTGGGAAAAAGATAATGCAGAAGTATGGAGTGTAGTGATTCGACCATGGGTATTAATTCAAGACAAATAAAATATAAGCACCCTCATGTTTTTTGCTAAGAATTTACCAACGTAACCACCATAATTATGATAGATAATATGAGCATGATTACTGAGATTGAAAGTATTACAATCGATAATGATCCAAGATAACTACGATCGATAGGGTGATTGAACTTAAAACCACCTGAGGACTTCATGATACTTAGAGGCTCATATTGAGAAACCTCATATACTGTGATTCCTTGTTCAATACTTTTTACTTTAATCTTACCGCGAAAGTTAATCGGGAAAGGAAAACTAGTACCTACCGCGTCATAAACATAGTCTGATAAATAAATACCACCCGGGCTGGCTAGTTCTTCTAACCGCTTAGCGACATTCACTGCGTAACCATAGCACCTTCACAGATCACACCACCTAAAGATATGCCAATCCGGAATAATAACTCATTATTCAATGTGAGCTTAAAATTATGTTCGTGGGATGCTCGCTGAATTTCAGTTGCACAATAAACTGCATTACGAGCATGCTCAAATGTTACCAATACGCTATCGCCTTGTTGTCGCACGATAGTGCCTGCATTATTTTTTACAATTTCTTCAACGATTTTAAAACGTTCTTTTAGATTACTATGCGTTTGTACTTGATCAACACCCATATGACGCGTGTATTCAAAAATATCCGCACACAAAACCGCTAAATTTTTTTGTTCCGAATTTGATTGAACTAGCTTCATACCTGGTTGTAGAGATCTAAGAGTTTTTGAGTAACGATGATTTGTTTACCACGCGTGTCAATCAAATTATTCTTACTTAATTGTGAAATAGTTCTACTAACCGCCTCCCTAGTAGCAGCTACACGATTGGCTATTTGACCATGGGTCAATGTTACAACAAAATTTTCTTGATATTTCTCAGAGACCTCGATTAAAGCTCTAACTATTCGATAATGTAGGTCATTTAAAGCTAGGCACTGATAATCTTTAGTTAACTTGGTTAATGATGAAGCAAGCTTATCGATGACTACTCTTGCTGCATGCATGTTGTTCCTACAAAAGTGAATGTAGGTACTACCCTCTATCGATAATACTTGAGTATCTTGCTTTGTTTCAATGT